>VXAC01002802.1:187027-198500 GCA_013399225.1 Rhipidura dahli | reverse complement strand
GTAGAAATTTTTTTTTTTTTTTTTTTTTTTTTTTTAAGTGGGTTTGCTTTGTTTTTCATAAGACGTAAATTTGGACAGAGCTGCTTCAGTCTTGTGAACTAGTCATTTACTTCTAACCTTGGAAGATTTCAGTAATGTTCATTTCCACATCAAAGGGCTGAGAATGAAGATATGGCCTTGCAGTAGATTTTGTGGGTCATGATAAAATGGGCAATTTCAGAAATAAGAAAGCAGAGAATGTGCAGCATTATTCTCCAGTGGCTTCAAGACAGGTAAACTAAATTCTAGTTACATAATTTCTCTAATAATATTTGTTCATTTCAAAACTTCTGACAGGATAGGAAAAGGACTGAATCTTGCAGCATACCCTGAAATCAGCTATTTTGATTCAGAATAGTAAGGATAAAACTACTTAGGCCTAACAAAAAAGCACCTGTCTGCCACATGTAAGTGAGCTTTCTCTGCCTTCATAGCCTCCTCTGGGGTGGAAAAGAGGCCCTTGTACTTAAGTGTACCTGTGTCAGATCTTTGAATAGGCAAGCTCCTTGCATGCTCACAAGCCACTGGCACAAATTGTGTTTTGCTCTCATTATGTTTGCAGTGAAATGTGGCTCAAGAAGTGTGCAGTGGCAGAGTGCAGCAGTTTCCCTGGGTGAAGGGTGCAGAAGGTGCTTTTCTTGGGCATTAAACCTTGAGTGACTCTTGAATGCACTGCGTCTGAAATGATGAACCAAAATCAGTGCTGATCAGAAATTCCACCTCACAAGTTTGCTGTTTGAGGATACTGATCCCAGAGTGCTGATGTGGTCCGTGGACATGGCTTTATTTCAGCTGTGGGAAACAAACATCCTGATATCCATCTACTCGTGTCTCCAGCAACCAGCCTCTGCTCTAATGAATTATTATCCTCAGATCATTTGCAGCAGTGCCTGATTTCTTTCTAGGAAAAGGTCCAAGGAAGCATATTTAAAAGCTTACAATTTGCTGTGGTCATTAAGTAGTATGTGCCTCAGGAACACTTTTACACCAAAAAACCAGAGGTTTTTTAAAAAGCCACTGGCCGTTATAATGGCTTTTCATACACTGCTGTTAAAAGGACTTTCTTAGATTCTTCTTGAGGGGAATTCCAATAGGAGAGAAAGACTAGGATTTTTTTATCAAGTAACTTGGAGCAGAGACACACACATTTTTCAAAAAAGTATTCAGTTTTCGTTTAGCTTGAAACTTGCACATAATTCATGCAATGGAACTTTTTATTGGCTGATTTGTTTTTCTCAATAGAGCTGCAGAAGTGAGTTTCTTCCATAAAATCTGAGGAGATTAAAGTGGGTAAAGAAATAGATGCTTTTCCAGAGGTTATAATATTGAATCGGATGGGATTGTCCACTACTAATATTATGGATGTTGTACATTAGAATTGGCCAACAGTCACACTTTTTTGCTGTTGAATCTGGCATGATTGTGACGTGCTGGAAGTGTGTTTCTTACAAGCTGTGTTTGTGATGGCCTGTACATTTCCAAAATCTCCCTGAGTCTTCCTGGCATTTCTCTAATGTCAACAATAAGTCACAACTGTCATTTAAATTTGCACTTGGCCAGTCTTGTCATGTAGCTATAGCCTTGCCAATATTGTTGAGCATGAAAGGAAAACAAACCCAAGCCCCTAACCTGCCTCCTTTGACACTGGACCCTATTCATCTCCCTGTGACCAAATGGAAAGTGACAAGCACTTCTTCACAACAAGCTGGCTGTATGAACAAGTGTTGATAGCACGGGTTGAAAGACTCAGCCTGGTGCCACCATGCCCAGCTGTTTCTTCACTAGTTACCATTGTGCTGCCTCTCTTTTCAGGTTGGCAAGTGTGCTTCTAAGTAGCCTCACATTTTGTCTCCAGGGTGCTCTATCTTTGGTGCTGCTTGCCAGTACAATAGATGAGCCTCTTTCCCAATGCTGAATGTGATGCTTTTGTGTAGACTTTATCTTTGGTGAAACAGGTTCATCCCTGCTGCTTACAAAATTTGCAGAACTCGGTGCCAAGAAGTGCATCTGGTGTTGGCCCTGTCACTTTGCTCTACTGAAACAACACTCATTTTGTTTCTGGGCTCTGCTGTCCTGATTTACTAGGTGCAGTTTGAGGAGAATAATTTATTTTTATGCTTTGTAATTTTTATGCTTTTTTTTACTTACTTGTCTTGTTGAATTTTCACTACACAAAAACCCAGCTTGATGTCTTGATATAGAGCCTTTCCTAAAACAGAGTAATATCATCAGCCTTGGTCAAACCAGCATATCCTTTGCATGCAGTGACAAGGCCAGGATTCAAGCTCTGATTTTTACTTTTGCCTTTCCTGTATTTACCCGTGGCACCTGGATCTGCTGTGCCTTGTATGGCAAATGTGTTCCTGAGACCAGCCCCGAGTATCTTTGTTTCCTTAAGGATTCAAGCTATGTACAAACCCTTTTTGATCCTCTGGGATTTGTGTAGTGGGTATTAGACTCCAGGAAGATACAATCTGCACAAGCTCACACAGGAGATACCATTACAATACATGCAGAAACCCCATGCCTTGTATCAGTTCCATTCCTGGCAGGACAGCTGGCAAATTTGATTTTGTGCCTATCATGAAGCAACTTCTAAAAGTTACCATACATGTGGGGTGAATGCTTTCCTTTTATTCAGTGTTAGCGTTAGACATCATAGTAACCTAGTGGACAGATTACATCCACACTTGTGTTTAATTCACCCAACATTTGCAGTCCATGATTGTCCTGTCAAATGTTTATTTGCACTACGTTTCCACTGGCATGAAACCTGATGAAGAAGATCCATTAGTAGCTGCCCTTAGAAGCTCTTACAGGACAAGAACTCTGCATAGCTCTTTCTAATTCAAAGTTTAACCTTTTTCCTTTAAGAGGTCTCTTATCTTTAACACATTCAGTGCTCACAAATGATCAAGAAAGGCTGAGGATGATGTCAAATGCTGTGAAACAGAGATGATAATATGAGAGGAGAGAATATTTTTTGTGATGAGCTCCTCCTAATCTAGGCTTGGAGTTTCCTAGCCTGTGTTTCAGTCATAGGCGAGGATGTCCATGTGTTGGCTGGGCTTCAGTCTTTGCCAAGGACAGCAATCTGAGAGCAGCAGATTACTGTCCTAAAACAATAGAAGCCAAAGAGGGAAAAGGTTGCTTGTCAAGCCCAAACACTGCAGAGTGGTCTCCTGCTCCATGCTGTCTGGTGCTTTGTGCAGACTGCTTTTTAAAGCCTCTGGCTCATACTAAGTCTCTTGAGAGACAAATCTTTGCTTTAAAAAATCTCACCTGACAACCATCCTGAAGTGTGACTCCTTGCTTAGGTGTTATAATACTCCCCTCCTCTTCTGCTGTAAAAGCTTAAAAGGAAAGTGCATCACACTGAAGGTTTAAGAAGAAAGTGGGGTAAACCTCTCCTTACAGTGTAACAGGCACCATTGTTGCAACCTTTATCGGAGACCTGGTGTTTAATGGAATTTTATGTCTCCTCCCTCACAGTGCAACTGAAGGAAATTGTTGCTTTTCTGATCCCTATGGCCACAGTATCCCTGAGCAACAGCAGAGCATGATGCAAAACTAACAGGCCTCCAGAGATACACTTCTGAAATAACTGCAGCAGAACTGCTTATTTGCTTGCTTTCAGAGACAACCAGACTTTGGGTTTTTTTTCCTATGTCTGGCTGCAGTAAAAGAAAGCCTGCATCAGCTCCTGTTTTAAACCCTACCTTGTGAAAAGCTGAACCTGAGGACACAGCCACAAACACGATTATGTGGGCTGCCACCCACTGTCTTCTGATAATCTCCTCAACCCTGCCCTGGAAGTGCTGGGAGTGCTGAGTCCTCTGTAATGCTGTCCAGAGGCTGAACTGGAAGTCATGTTCTCCTACTCCAGTAAACACCTGTTTGCCTCTATTGGCATGTGTAGAATAGTGCCATATTTATACTAACTAAAGTGAGATCAGAAGAACCTTTGGTAAAGTTTTAATTCTTTTAATAGAAGTAAAGATTGAAATGCCTCTTTCTCTTGTGATAATGAGTAATTACCATGGACTGAATATTTTGTCTGGGTTTTTCCTATCAATCAGCTATATCTGTAAGTATACAGATGTTCTTCCATTCTTTATCTGGTGCCTTTTCTCCTTATGGCATGCTTGTGCTAGCATGGCCCTTTGGATTGTAGGCCTTGCAGGGTAGGGATTTTTTGGTAGGATTAATTCTTCCCAGGTGAACTGGCTAAAAGTTAAGCATCTAGTCAAAACTCTATCTAGATTCCCTCTACAGCCAGTGGAGAATGAGAGATATCAGGAAGGATGCACCATCCTACCTGTTTTACACATCTCAGTAAGAATGTGCAGACTCACATCTCTAGAGATAGATTTCTCTCTGTATTACATAGCATGTTTTCTTATGCTTGAGATCAGGGTCCAAACTGTAGTATCACTATATAGATCCCTATTTGGGATCCACCAGGTAAGCTAGTTCTGAGTAAATGGGAAGCCATCTGGTTCCTGAGTCATCAGTAACTCATTTTGGGTAGGAATTCAGTATCAGGCTGAGGTTTTTAGGGTTGAAGGCTGTGTTCTGTAGCATGCACTGGTGGAACAGGATGATTAACAGGACAGTGTGGGGCAATGATATACTCTAATAAAAGGTGCTCCTGGTTGGGGTGTAACCTAAGGTAAAAAACTGCTTGCTCTCCAACCTATTCCAGTGCTTTTACCCATCCTCCTAACCTGGCAGCTTGGTGTGTTTTGCCTGTGATTGTCAGTGTGGTGTGATGTCTAATGAGGGACAGCTGTGGCCCTTGCTCTCCACAGACCTGCTCAGACACCTTGATGGACTTTTGGCGTCTGAACCTCAAATACATCTAATAGTCTAGGAAGGAAGATGGGCTTTCTAATCCTGTGGCTCTCATTCTACTGGCAATGTCCTGCTGACCTCATTAAAGAGGATCTCACATTGAACTCAGACTTGTAATGCAATCAGAATTAAAGGTTTGGCCTTAGAAATTCATCAATCAGCTATATGACAAAAATTATAGTCACTCATTTCTGATCTTCTCACGCAGATTTACTTGTTATCTATGTGGCCTTTACTTTGGCATTTTTCCCTTGAATTACTACTTTGTCCACTTTAGCACAGACCAACAAGGAGTCAGTTTGCCCATGGCTGTTACAGGAGTCAGACAGTAGAGGGTGCAGTGTGAGCAATAAATTTGTCTTCTAGACACTGTCTCTCCTTTGATCACAGTCATCTTTCTGACTCACCGACTGAAATGAGTCCGCAGCCAACACTTGAGCAATGGTACCATGAAGATAGTCCATGGCCAGCCCATGAGGCAGATGGAATAACTAAGTGGCCAGGTTTCAGCAGTGTTTTGCAGGCAATAAATTGTATATTCTTTCCCTCTCTTACTCAGCACAGTCCTTACCATAGAACCTCGGGATGCTAATGTGGGTAATCTAGATAGAATGTGAAGCCTGGTCTTGTTCTCATCTTTCCAAACCCTGAACTGTTCCAATGTTCGTATGCTTTTTATAATTCTGGCCGTGGATCAAGATCATGAATCAACCTGTTCTTGGTTTTGTTAAAGAAGGATCATGAATTATTCATACCCTGGCAAAAGGCACAATGAAATAATTAGGTGTTAACTATGCACTGTAAATCAACCATGAAAGGAGCAACTTCCAAGCTGAGACAATATTTCATAAAGATTTGTATCCATATAGATCATAAATATCTGGCAGTTAGTTTGCTGGGTTTCTGAAATACAAACAAGGCTCATCTTTTTGGCAACTTGTGATGAGCTGAAGACTGTGAAGAGAACCTGTAATTTTCCCTACTCTGCATCTTTTCATGTTAATATAGGTCCTTGGGTTAGAGAGCAACAGATTTAGACTGTCTGAAAAAATCAAACTCTAATCTGGAAAAAAAAAAGATAATAACAGAAGAAGTAAATTACAGTTTTCTGATTATTTGGTATAAACACATGGCAAAACAAGGCAAGAATTAAACTTTCAATATGCTTAATCAAAATCATCAATTCATCTGTAAGACATCCTTCAGACCAGTTCTATGAAGGCACCCAACATACAGTGCAATTAGTGCAGTGTGGCTACACTCTTTTCTTTTTTGTCTTTTTTTTTGGTGGAGGAATAGGCAAAGATACAGTTTAATGAAGGCTTACATAGGCATTTGAAGAAATACAGTTTTAAGTTGCTGGTCCTGTGGGTTTCAATATCTACAACCTGCATTTTGGTTGTTTAGAGGTGATCACTGCTCTCTGGCCTCCATCATTATTAAATGAAAGATGGATCACAAAAAAATGTAAAAAGCCCAAGACAAGCCCAAAACACATCTCATTTTATAACTTCATGTTCACTTCATGTTCACTAAATAGCTTTATGTAAAGTTGGAGTAGTTAGTTATGACTGTTGTAATACAGTTTCCTTGGGATACAAAGAACAGCCCATGGAAGGACATGGGCACTGGGCTGAATCAAAGATGTTGACCCATTCTAAATGCCTTAGAGTAGACAATATAAGCATTTGTGTTTGCTTATTGCACATGTCCAACTTACCAGAATTTAAAATACACGATGACCTGTTAAACACACTCATTAAACAGACTCCCACCCAAGACATCCACAGCCCACAGACACCACAGACACTGTCAGACTGAAATCACAGACTGAAGCTTTCTTGTCACAGTGCAACTACTTTGAAAAATCCAACATTAGCCTACTCAGCTGGACATACACCATTTATAGTTCTGTAGAGTTAGTGAACAATTGGAAAGGGGTGATGACACCTCCTCGCAGGAGAAACTTGAACCATCTCCAATGTAAGCACGAAGGCACAAAAAATGAGTGCAGAAACCATGTTATTGTAGCAACCCAGTTGCATGCTAATGTTAGGAAACAAGTATCTCATAAACTTATGAACCTACGTGCTCTTGGAAGAGCGCCGTTAATACCACAAAAACTGCCTCAGGGTGTAAGTGGGGTCATAGCTGTGCTTCACATGGAAAAAAAAAGTACAATTGTGATAAAAGGACATGAGAAGGGAAAGCAGTTCACCTTAAGCAGTATTGAAAATGAGCAATTCCTACTGATAAATTCACAATGGAGTCGGAAGACATATCCTTCAAACAGGAAAAGGAAGCTTTTGTGGGCTAGCACAGCCACTGGGGGAAAAGGTGCAACCAGAGGATCAAAATGAATGTGTTGTACCTGGGTACTGAAATCTAAAGATGGATTAAATCTGGGAGGTATGATGGGAACAGAGATTGCTTGGAGTTATCCCAGTTTTGCCATCAGACAGTTTTTACAGATACCTCTACATTGCTGTGTCTGCTCTCATACCATTTGTATTACTTAGCTAGAATACAGTCTTGATTAATAGTGGCAATAAGTATCAAGCAGACTCTTTCTGTCATTTGTTCAGGATTTTCCAGAAATACTGCTGACTAGATTTTTAGCCAGAGGTGAAATCAACAGCAAAGCCTTTCCATTGTATATAAATTCCATTTCTAGTGCCATAAGTACAGACTGAAAGATCAATATTGTCTCAAAAATGAAGCTACATGGCATACTGGCAACATTAGGGCATTCCTAAAATCTTTGAAATGCCTTGCTTTTGTTTCAGTCACAAGAATCACAGCATTCATCAGCACTGATTTTTCAGAGGGCCATTTAAAAGCTATAAACAACTTCATGGGCATGCAGACTTGACTGAATTTTAAGACACTATTGCAGGTTGTTTACAAGGCATATAATGATCAATCCCGAAAGATGTCAATCAAAATCTTATGACCCTATGTCTGTAGCAGTTATAACAGCCTTAACATAAGTATCTGAGGCATTTTCATTTTGAAATTAGTGTATTTATTTGTGTTTTAACTTCAGGTTGGAAGGTCTGCCTAAATTTTCCTCATGGTCTTCTCCATCACCTGATAGATTTGTACTGGTTTATGGGATGACTGACTTTGCCCTTCCTTAGCCCTCACCTATGAATCCTAGTGCAAGGGATTGTGACTAGAACCTTCCAATGGATTGTTCAGGAAGAGATGATGGCAGGTCTCTGCTGTTAGGAGTTGTTGCATGGTTGATTTGCAGTACCCCCCTGCTAGAGAAAACACTGTTTGCAAGAGGAGAGTGACTGCAAAGACCCAGTTAGACCACCAGCTGTTTTGGTGTGGGTCTAGTGTTGATGTCCTGTAGGTAAGAAAGACATGCCACATTCTGCTTTGCCCCACTGCTTCCCCTAAACCCTTCTGCATGGCCTGGGTGGTCTGTGCCAGTGGGCCAGGTGCCAGGGCAGGGGCCACCATAAATCCTCAAATACACATCTCCCAAATGCAGGGCTGAGGCAATCTCCTTGGTAAGCAGTTTCAGGCTGGACTGCTGTCTTGCTGTGGTCGCATGCATGAGGACTGATGTAGTTAACTCTGTAATAATACATGGTAAGGAGTGGAGGTGTTTGTATTTGGTGTCAATCCACCTCTGAAGTAATTGTTGATGGATTGCCTTCTCTGGGGCAGTCCTGGTCCTGGGCACTGCTGGCCTGTGAGCCACAGGAAACAAAAGCCAGCGTGTACAGAACAGGAAACCTCCCCACCAGTCTGGCCCCAGGATAGGAGTGCCTGAGTCGGGAGCCCTCTAACTGCTCCTCCCCACTGCTCTGTGGAGATGCTCCTGGCATGGACACCCCATCAGCCCATGCAGAAGCAGCTGGCTGTGTCCCCCTGCTCACAGGGGCCTGCAAATGCCCATACATGCAAATGTGTATGTGTGCACAGCCCCCCACAAACGCTCACTGGAAGAAAAGTCAAAGCAGATGAAACAGTGGCAGCTGCCTGCTTTCATTTCTGCTCGTTTGCCAACATTATGGGCTGTGTCCAGCAAGGGTTTTGTTCATGGCATTCTCTGGGGAGCTACTGGAGTGACTGGGCATTGACCATACCTTTGGAACTTCACACACTTGTAAAAGGCTTTCATGAAAGAAGATAAGCATTTATTATATACTAGTGGCTAGGACTGTGCCTGGGCTTGATGGGCATTTGGAAATATATTTTGGGGAAACCCAAAACTTTCTTTGGAAATTTTACATACCAAATGAATAGCTTTTACATCTCAATTACATGAATTGCTCAGGGGAGTGCACACTTCGTTACAACAATTGCAGAAAAGGAAGAACTAATCTTTGGTGGATGTTATCCACAAATCTGTTGGTTCTGTTTGCACAAACCTTTATAAGTGACCAGGGAGGCAGGATGAATACAAAATCCTCTGCCTAAATGGAAAGAGGACGTGCAATTGCTCCTTCCTCCCCACCAATTGCATGTTGAGACCTCAGCCAGCTCCATGGGCAACTCTACTGTTTCCAATCTTATAAAATTGATTTTTACCATCACTGTTTCTTGTAGTGGTGTGGAAAATGCCTTAATGCACCATGATCACTATCTGTTTCTGTGTTTGTTATGGTACTTTCCTGAATCCTCAGCTCACATAGAGACCCTTCTCATGCTGAATGCCCCACAAACATGGTTCAGGATACATTTTGTGACCCAGAGGGCCAAAATCTGAGAAATATTGGCTGCATTTGTACAACATTTGAGCTAGCAAATTCAGAAATACTGTATACAGTCTTGCATTCCCAGACAGAAGACTGTGCCCCTTGGTGCAAATCCACAGCTTAGGGTCTGGCTCCCTGTAATGTTAGTGAATGTGGAAAAGGAGCCAGAAGCCACACTGTGAGTAGGAGTGTATTATTTCACAGGAGATTTTGTGAAAAGGTGGGTGAAAGCTGCTGCCGCGGGGCTGCGAGCTGTGGGGCTGGTAGACAGCTCTCCCTCCTGCCTTGCTCAGGGCACCTCAAGGCTGGCACCTCTGTGGAGTCATGTTTCTGGGGGCAGGCACATCCTTTGGGAGCAGGAGTGCCATATGTCTGCTCCCTTGGTGCTCTTGCAGCCCTAATTCAGGAGCACCTGCCTCCCCTAAGGTGATGCCCCAGAGACACACGGGATCAGGGCTGCCTTCCTGTGAAAATGGAGTGCTGGCAGGGAGGGAGGGGACAGCTGGGTGCATGGTTGGGTTTCACCTAAAACTTGACTTGAAGTCAACACTTGACTGCAGCCAATAGCTCAGAAGCATCTGTGGGTCCCTCCATCTGGACTCCCCCTCTTGCTCTCACTCAAACAACTCTCACTTGTCCTCGAGGGGACAAGAAGGTGACTGTAATACCTGCCATTACTCCTTCTGAACAAAACACTTAATTTAATGATGATCAAGGTCAAGATCTTATAAGGAGTAGGTGTGAAGGTTGGCTTTTGCAAAGAAGCAAATTTGCAAAGAAACATAGGGAGACTCCAATATTGTAAGTGTATCAGCTGATGAAAATAACTGGAGAGGTAAGAGCAGGATCACCAGGCTCCGTAAGCTCCAGCCTCCAAAGGCAGTTCTTTGTACTGGGAAGTATTAGTGATAAAATAGGGACTTAGAGAATCATTTATCTATGTGGTGTGTACTTCACCAGGGCCTGAAATTTCTGTGTGTCTAATCAAAGAAGAGATAATGGGGGAAAGGGTAGATGGAAACAGCTGCTCATTTGTAAATATTCAGGAAACCATGTCAAGTTCATAAATTTCCCTTCAAGTCTTAGAAAAACAATTATATGAATATCACCTAGACAAAGTTCTTCTGGAAAAAAACTACCCAGATTGGTGTATTCCCAAATAATTTGATCACTTGCATGTTAATCTTAGTAATGACTTTCATTTTGTGCATCTTTGTCATGGTTTAGGAATGGTAACCCCCAGTTTAGTGCTCCCACTGAGACTCTCCAAACCATGTGCTGCTGTCTCACTCCCCATTCCCTCTCCCCTTTGCCTTGGGGTGGAGTGGAGGGGAGCATTGGAGGCAGAAAAGGTAAAGAGCGTGGGTTCAGAACAACTTACTGGCAACAGCAGTGAGATAAGGCAGTGAAAGGTAAGAACAAGAATGCTAATGACAGAGGGTACAAGAAAGAGGCAAACGATTCACAGGGAACCCCCCGGACAGCAGATGAAACCCAGCCACTCCCTCCACCACACTACTCTGACCTGGAAGAGACCCCTTCCCCCATTCCCAGAAAAGATATGAGGTGGTATGGAATAACATCCAGGTGCTAGCCATGTCCCTTCCCATCTACTGCAAAAACCACCCCTGTCCTGGCTGAAACGGGGACAGTCTTGCACAGAAGAAAATATGAGACAGAAAAATATGATAACATGTCATGTGAAAATAATTTAATAATAGGAAAAAGCCATGTACAGGGTTGGGAATATTTTATATTGGTTTTAAAATTATAGTGAGAGCCTGGAAACTATTTTTATGCTTTCTATGACAGAAATATAGTTCAAACAATTCAAAGGAGCCTTTTTTTTTTTTTTTTTATTTTTT
>VXAC01002802.1:172852-186992 GCA_013399225.1 Rhipidura dahli | reverse complement strand
TGCAGAGGAACATTGATATATTGAAATAAAAATCTTACAATTTTTTTGTTAGCTAGAGATAAAATGAATGTTGGGGTTGTTCTAAACTGTTACCAGTTTCCCAAGATACTATTAAGAGGAGAAATTACCATACATATTTGAATTTAATTAGCTAGATAGAATTTTCAGGAAAAAATCATGTCTGTTGTGACATTGAGTTTAGGTAATTTGGAAGGAAATACAGATTTAGATGTGTAACTAGTAGTACCTATTCCAACCATCAAGCAGTTGAAAAATATTATCAAAATAATAAAGTGCCTCATAGACGAAGATTCCTGAATTAGACTGTGATATGAGATGGGAGCATCAAAACTGCAGAACAACAGTAATAAATCATGAACTATTACTTGCTGACAATTTTTTAGGACAAAGCTAAAGGTAAGAATGCCTGCCATGCTAGAAACTTACATTGTAATTGCTGGGAAGATTCAATTAAACAGAAAAAGTTGTGTGAACATCCAAAATATGATCCTGGGGCTGCTACAGTTACATGTAAATTGGGCCCTGCCTGGCCACGATAGAAAATATTGCTCTCAGATGGGGGGTGTGTAACCAGCTTTGTGGTTAATGAAGCTGTGACTGTTCTTTACATCATGACATGTCAAGAGGTGGAGGTAGAGCTGGAAGAATGGAGATGCTGATGGAAATAAGGATGTTGAGCAGGTGACTTCATCTGAGAGTGTCTCTGGCAGGTGACAGTCCTGACAGGCTAAATGGGAACTGGAAGATCAGGAAAGTGGAGCTGAGGAAGGTCTTACTGCTGACTTTGGGGAAACCTTCAGGTTTTTTTTCTGATGGCATAGGATACCCCAGAGATTAATCAGACACTTCATATCATTCTATATTGTTCTATGCTCCTCAGTATTACTCTATATTATTAAACACACATTTTGAACTATGTCGACAGAAACTGTTGCTAATCTGGATTGTAGGAAGGAAGTTGTGGGCAGGATGACTCTCACAAGACAGAGCTAGAAGAGTCTGTTGCTGTGTTGTGCTGGGCAGAGGGATAAAATTAAAGATGAGTTTGTCCGGTGCCATCCTGTGAAGGAGACCCTGACAGGCTCTTTGACACTGGGTAGCTATTGAACAACACAAGAAGTACTTTGTTTTCAGACCTTTTTAAAGCTTGAGCACACTGTTGTTGCTGTATAATCATCGAGCTGCTGAGGCCACAGATGCCTGTGTAACAACCCTGCAGCTTGTCCTAGAGGTCACAGGGTCAATCCCACTCTTGTTCCTATTTAGTGCCCCACACAGCACATGTGTAACTGGAGACTGTGTGTGCTGAGAGTGGGATCCCATCCTCGAAATTAGATGCTTTTCTGGGAATGGTTTTTGTGCTGGGACAGGCTGTGGCTGGATAAATTTACTCTACAATCACTTACTGCTGTATGAATGGCCCTACTGATAAAGCTTTTGTGTTTATGTGCTTGCTAACTTCAAAGAACACTATTGCCTATATTAATTCAGATCAGATTTCAGGAGCTGCATTAAAATCCAGGAAGGGCCAGATGGCTTGCTGTTTGAAGAAGAACTTTCATGTTTAGCTTTAAAAAGGAAAAAAAAACCAACAACCCAAACACCTTAAAAAAATCAACTAATAGCAGTTTTAGATTGACATTTTTGTTTTAACCACTGCTTGCTTTTTGCTTCCTGTTCTCTTCTTAACTAAATGTCAATTCATACTCCTGAAACTTGTCTCAGCCTCAAATTAAAATCCTTGAAGCATTCTGTTTTTTATTTCCTACATATCATATTTCCTCAGCATCGTCCTTGGATGGTGCTATTTGTGGTTCAGTGAGGACAGACTATCCTCTAAATGCTGGCAGAACCCCCCCATCCCCAGCAAATCTTGTCTGGCAGTTTTACTTAGTAAGCTGAATCACACAAGCTGAACAGCCAATCCTACATTGCTCCTGTGTCTGTAGGTCCCATGAGCAGGACTGACAGCCCCACCAGATCTATCACCAGCATGTAGAGATTCCCTCTCATCTCCTGCCTGACTTTCATCCCTTCCCTGCCATCCCTCAAGCATCCAGAAGCACGTGGGAAGGTATACTGCACTTTGATTTTCACTGGCTGAAAACACTTATCAGGGTACCTGTTAATTTGAGAACCTCATGAAATAAGCTTAGGTGGTAAAGAAATCTGTACCAGGCAGCAGGGGAGTGAGGAACTGAAAGGAAAGATATTAGTCACTTGACTGCTGCTTGGATGAGACAATGATGTGGTAATGAGTGTCAGGAATGTACCTTTAATGGAAATGGCAGTGTTTGGTATTTGGGCTTCTGTGGAAATATAAAAACAGAATGGAATCATAATAGGATCCTACAGAAACTTAAAAAGATTAAAATAGAAATGACCTATACATACAGTATTGTTTCATTTGAAATAGTTTTATGGATAGCTGTAGCTTGATTACAGAAAAAAACCAGTTTGACTCTATCTTGTTAAAAAAAAAAATCTTCTGGATATTTCAGAGGATCAAGAAAGCAAAGGGTGGAGATGGTAAAGAGATGATCCTGTGGTGATTCCTGACTAGATATAAAATTTTTGGCACTTAGCTATGTACCTACTGCTGGGCAAATTGTTCCCAATAAGTAATTGAGCAGATTCTTTTCTTTTCTGTTCATTCAATTAACCAAAGGAAGATGCTAGTTTCCTTCACCACCCCCAAAACTCATTTTTGAGATCTTTTTATTAGTTCTTATACAAATAAAATACACACTGTGCTAGAAAAATAAGGCCATTCTTCATAATATTGTTGTAATAATAAAATTCAGCAATGACTGTGAGATATAGAGATATGACAGAGGGCCAGAAATGTTCTTTGTTGATGCCAAATACACCTCATCTCATGTAAATTGCCAGTTTCTTTCAATAGTTGGGATTGCTATGTCTTTTCCCTGGAGAAATTTTAGTGAAGCTACTTTATCTATTGGTGTACTTAGAAGTGAGTGTATCTCCAGCTGGAAAAAGAAACAAACAAACATTCCAAAGAATGTGTTCAGACTTGTGCATTTAAAAATCAAAATCATATGCAAAGCTTTGGATATAACATATTAGTTTTGCAATGTGGTGTAATTTTGTTCACATTTGCACTTCAAAAGGCTGCAATGGGGAAAATCTAGCTCCACGGCTGATGAAGTTGCTAATAAATCAGTCTTGACTATATCCTGCAGTGCCTGGTTACAGGAAGTGGGCTCTGTGCTGCCTGGCCAGTCTGTAGATGTTTGTATTGCCCTGAGACTGCAGGCTCAGCAGCGCTCAGCGGGCTGCTGCCCACCACAGGCTCTGAGCGGCTCTGGTGACCTTGCTCAGCACACACACACTCGCTATTTTTGACTCCAAGGCAATTTACCAACCAGTCTGTACACTCTCTGGCTGACATTCCCAGAAGTTATCATGTATTCAGAGGGTTGCTTAATGTATAGCTGGTAGGTATTTTTGAACAGAACTGAACATTTTGTAACACTTCTGTTGACTTTTTTAACCCGTAAGTGAATCATGGAAAAATAACATCTGCTCCTTGCTGTGGGGTTAGAAATGTGATCTTTTTTTGGATGTTTATGTGGGGCACTCTGATAGGAATCTCTTTAAGCTGTACCTAATCAAAACACAGCTTGGCCTGTGGCACATAGTCCTGTGATTTACAGGCTGAAACACGTTTCAATTCCAGCCTCCCTTGTAACTCAGGCTTTCAGCTGGAAATACAATCTCTGTATCTCTGAAGCTGGGAGAACTTACTAATCAGAGTACTTTTCCCCTAGGTGATGTCTCCTTGGGAAAGAAAGAAAATAGGAGCAGGGAGGGACTGGAGTGGTATTGTAGATAATTAGGAGCCCACAAAGCCACTCTACCTCTTTCCTCCTCAGCAGGATAGGTGGGATAAGAAAAGAAAGTGGAAACACTTGAGGTGTTTTCCTGCAAAAAGGAAATTTAATAAAGCAAAGGCAAAGGTCACAAATGGAAGCAAAGGAAAAGATTTATTCTCTACTTCCCATATTTTGGGAAGCAGGACTTCAGTACACACAGTAATGATGAATGGGCTTCCCCTCACTCCCCACCATGGAATATCCCTTTGCTCAGCTTGGGTCACCAGCCCTGACTGTGTCTCCTCCTGAGATCTTGACCCCCCCGGCCTTCTGGTGAGAGGGGAGTGTTGGAGAGACAGCCTTGGTGCTGTGCCCGTGTTATCAACCCCTCTGCAGCAGCAGCACACAGCACAGCATTATGAGGGCTGCCATGGGGAAAGCTAACTCCATCCCAGCCAGCCTAATACACTGCTGCTGAAGCATTCTTATCAGAGCACCCTGCCTGCTGCTTTATCAGAGCTCTTCTCTTGCTATCTATGATCTTGCTGTTGCCTGTACACAGCCCATAAATATTTCTTTTCAAAGTGTACCTTAGCCTTCCTGTGGTACATTTTAGGACCTTAAGTATGTATAAGCTAAACATTCTGAGTGCCAAAAATCAGTCAGCTCAGATATAGAATAGGTCAGTGGGAGAGCAGATAATTTTTTATTGTGAGAAAGAGCTGTTTGCAACTCCTCTCCCCTCTCAGATAAGAGTTCGGCAATGCTTTTGTGCCTACTTTTGAAAATAATTGCTTACCTTTAGAATGATGACTTTGTCTGAAAAACTCAACCTCATGTGCAGCTGTTTGTTACAGATACAAGCACCTGAAAACAACACATTGTAAAAGAAAGCAGGTTTGCAGGCTCACAGTGGTTTTTTTTTTTTTTTTTGTTCTACTCAATCTATGATTGTATGATTGCTGTGATACCCACCTGGAGTGGAAACATACAGTGCCATGTTCACAGCTGAGCTTGAACTAGAACAGGTTACACCCTTTCTGTCTGCCTAAACACTGCAAAGGGAGCTGTAGGACCACAGGCTCCCGGCTGCTGAGCTGACAGATCATGACTGAAGCAAGTGTGTGCACTAATTCACTGCAATTGAAGGCCCAACATCCCCAATTCACAAGACTTCTTCGTGTTCTTACATGTTTATCAGCCTCTAGCTGAGCCTTTTCTTCATGCTCAGGTTTAGGAAGATGGTGGGTCCGCTGAAGGCAATGCCCTCAGAGGCAGCAATTTCTCTTTGGAGAAGGTGATCCCAGCTGGGGGATTTGCCTGGTTTCTGGCCTTTGTGCATGCTAAATGTTGTAAATGGAAGAGAAAGGAGGAAGCAGTCTGGACAGTATCTGTGGGCTGCTGGGCAGTATTTTGACTCAGAAGATGACTTGTAGAAGTTTCTGCATGCCTGTTGAGCATCAAGGGGATTTGAGGTATGAAAAAGAGTTAAATCTCAGTTCCAGCTGTATTTCTTAAGTTTCGTGATTAATCAGAATCTATTAAAATTAAAAGAACATGAAACTGCAACAGAGATGTACAGTGCAAGCAAACAAGAAACAAAGAACAGGCATGCTTATTGCAAAGTGAGAACCACATCACTTTAATGGCTTTTCACTGAAAATCTGCAGACTTATGAGTGGTTCCACAAACTGTGAATATTGCCCAAGTGGAACGCTTGGATGTCACAAGAAAACAGAAAAAATAGAGCCACAGAGAACCTGCCTCCCATCATTAAATAACACAGCTGGCTTATGTTCACACTAATACTTTCCTGGGGAATTTTCTCTCTGCATCACTTGAAGCCCTCACCATCCTGTGTTGACCTTTTCCATTTTGTGCTTGGTCTGTGTTTTCAGTGGAACTGAACTTAATGTGCCTGCTCTGTTTTGGTTACGCCTAGAGGTGGGCATAACCAGTTTTGGATCCACCGCATTTTAAATTAAATGTTTTTCTGTCCTCTGTGAAAACCCCAACCCCCTCTGACCATGGAAAATGTTTTAACTTTTTTTTTCTGTGTGTATGTGAGCTTCCACCCACTGCTCTACTTCCTGCTTTCAGCCAAAGCGTCGAGGGGAAGACAGCAAAAGGAGAAGGCAAATGCAAAGCAGTAATTTCATAACAGGGGCCCACAGGCATGAAAAGCAGAACCTTCACTGGCTTTCCACTTATGCCCTTGACCTTGAAATGTTGAATGTTTCTTTCTTATTTCAAAGGCTGGATTTCTTTATTTTTCTTCCTTTTCCGCAGTAAAAAAAAAACCCTACTTCATCTGGACTCTGTGGTGAAAAGCCAAAAGTATAATCAGTATTCTGAACTTTGCACAGCTCTGTGGATCATGGCAGCGACTGTCATCACAGTTAAGTTCAGTTAAAGAAACAGGATTCTAATTAGAGAAATTACTCGTATTGTAGTAAGGTAAAGCTGGGAAAAAAGCCCTTACAAGCATTGCTGCAAGCCTTCATCAACAAGTCAGGGTAATGAGCAATTTCACCTACAAGAATGCTGTGCAATGACTCTTGATGTCTTCTCTTATACCAGTAGGTAAATGTTCATCGGGAACTAATGAAGTCCAAGAACAATGCAATGGTGTCCAGGAAAAGTAAACCTAACTCCTAATGGTACTCAATGAGAGAGCACAGTGTTTTTTTAGCATAGAATCCTGGATTTTAGCAATTGTTTGTTGTTCATTTTTGGGAACCATGAACAGTCATACTTTTCCTAAAGATCTACCCATCATCCAACCAAAAGGATATAAAATTCCTATCTGCTGTCAAGCAGTCTGCAAGTTGCACAGTATTTGCTTTTGCATTTCTTTTCAGTATCTTAGAAAGCAAGTGATGGAAATGTTTATTACAAATACAGTAGAGTGCATCTTTGTCAATATTACAGTAACTTCAGGAGATACTAATTTTAGATCTGTTCCTGGCATATCTTCCCAGCACTTGATCTGCATCTTTCCCCTTTCCCTACAAATTACATGTCTGTGCTGAATACTCATAGTTGAGCCAGTAGAACAAAGAGAGAAGACCTAAGTCAGTTTTTGGTGATGCTGAAAACATCTTTTGCAGTGCTTTCCCATTGCTCCTTCTAAAGTTTTTCAGCAGCTGTGCAGCATGTTTCAGTAGTTCCTTATGAAGGACAGGTGTACCAGTCTTGGCATGTGCTGGATACAGCAATTGTAGGGATGGTTTTCTGGTGGAAGGCTCATGTTTGTGGAGAACACGTAATTTAGTGTTCTTAAATTAAAATAGGGCTTTTGCACACAAAAGCCAGGTCTCTTCACTTGCTTTACAAATTACTTACTATGGCTTTGCTGCTCTGTATATGTATAGAAAAAGAAGTCACTACCTTTAGTTATTGTATTGATATGTCATGCAGATAAACATTCCCACTAACTTGAGTAGGATCTTATCTTCAAGAGAAGCACAGTTGCCAGATTAATCATAAATAAATCTTGTGGTTATCCTGCAAAGCGGATGCTTTCACTGTTTTCTCAGAGAACCCCAGACTGATGAAATTACCTTCCTGCTGGCTTGAAAGAAACTTTAAAAAAATATATTTTATACTTATGTGAATTGAGCCTTTGTATAGGAGATCTCACTAGCATATAGAACTCCTGGCTTTCAGCAGGCAGCAGAGAATTTTGAGTTTTCTTCTAATTTACTTTCACTACTTTTTTACTGTAACTGAGTTAGATCAAATGCATTTGAAAAAACAAAGAGTCAAAGGATGAATAGGTCATATAATTCTGTGTCTGCAGTTTCAATCATACTGATTTGTGTTATCTATAAATTTGATATAAACTAAAAAAAATGAAAACAAAACAAAAGTGGCTGCTCTCTGTCTTCTGAGTTTAGTTCAAAGTTGTTTTCTGCTTGACACAGCTCAGGAACTGGAGCAGAGGTCTTGCATTTGCTGAGTGCCCCAGGCACTGTTAAATGTAATCCTTCTCTTACTTTTAGGATGAGTAAACATTTAACACATCCTTACAAAGAGCAGTGACCATGGGAGGAAGGAAGAAGAACAGCACCTGTCATAGCTTGATTCTTAGATCTGCATTCCAGTAGTAAAAAATACAGGTCCAAATCCTCTGCAATAGGGGAGAGAATGGAATATAAGTGTTTTGCCCAGGTATGAGGAAATGTTCTACTCAGCTATGTAACTCTGCCTCACACTTGTATTTAATCCAAAACCCTGGGATACACTAGTTCCAGCTTCATACCTTACACTAAAATTTGTTTTCTCTCTCTGGATGGTATTTTAATGACCTCTGTTTCCTCAGGTATTTACAATAATGTGTTGCTGACAATGAAAGAGTGTCTCTTTCTTGCCATTTTTAAAAAATGGGATTCAACTCAGAATCAGAAATTTGCTGTCTAGGAGGAAAGGTCTGCATATATGGTTGGTGCATAGGCTTCCTCTACAGTTGATAGAAATTGCCTTCATGTAGCTAGAAAAGTCTAGGAAGTGATTGTTCACAGCCTGATATAGATATAAGGCTCATTTGGGATGCCTAACCATAGTTTTGGAGTTTTTGGAAATGTAGTAGGGAAACCCACACAGCCCTCAGGTGCAGACCTAGAAAGTTACAGTCTCAGAGCAGAGCTGAGCTCCCCTGGCTTGTGCCCTGAGCAGCTCCTTGGCTTTACTGGTTCTACTGCCTACAAACTCCAATGAGTTGGCTGCACACACAAGCATCTGACACATGGGAGGTGCCCTGGGTTAACCCAATGAGGCTCCAGCAAGAGGTGCATCCCCTGCAGGATCTGTGCCACATTGGCACATCTGCCGTACCTGGTGGGGATGTCCTGGGGTACGTGTGAGCCACAGGAATAAGCCCCTGCCTTGGCTGTTATGATTCTTCCAGAGGATCAGCAGATGCCAGCAGACTGAATTACTGGGGTCTAAATGCCAGACTGTGCTTTTGGCGGCCATCTCAATACATTTGAAGTAATTCATTTTGGGGGATACCAGACTCACTAGTTGATCAGAGTTATCTGCTGCCTTGTGCCACTGATGTACAGAATAGGTGGAGTTTGCTGTTGAATATGGCTGAAACTGCAGATACTGCCTGTGCACAGGAGAATGACAGGGATGTGAGTGCACGCTCCTTTATGTATGAGTGGGGTGCTTTCTTCATTTCTTATGTTCCTTCCTCTTTGCTGAAATTGCAGCTTTTGTTTATGCTGGACAAATCAGCCTAATTCTTCTAAACAAGAGATTTGCCATCCTTGAACCCAAGTAAGTGCCAAAGACACAGTATATCTACTCAGAACAAACTTAGATACAGTACCTTGGATTTAGTTTATTCTATTTAACCTTTTAAAATTTCTTTGTATGGCATTTCTCAGCAGTATTTGAAAAGAATAATTGTGTATGAGTATTTCTGCACCAAAACTTTAAAGAACAAGACAGAAAATGTCTTAAATCTTCTTTTAAATATGCTATAAGATTGTGTGTTTTAAAGCACACAGATTTATGATTTACAGTGGGCTTTTAAAGAAAATACTCCCTGAAAGTCTTATTTGTCCACTAGACTCTACTGATTTTTAAATGTATGTACTTACAGTTTAAAGGTAAATCTGGATTCCCTGATCCAAATTCTCTCCACCATGTCCTTTTCATCATGATTCTTCGCTGTACTGAGAAAGAATTTATGTTTTAAAAACATTGTTCCAGCTGATGAAGTTGCTTTTATGTATGTGTGTATGAGGAATACAATACAGTATCTTCTATTGTCACACTGGGGATATTTCCAAAGTAACTATAATATGCTATTATGGACACTATGATGAAAGATTTCAAGTACAGGTGTTAGGTAGCAACACACAGAACTGCCTGTATGTATGCATTGCTTTAGAAAAAGACAGAATAAAAAGAGGAAGTGAAGAGTTAATGAATTTAGGTTGTGTTCTAGAGTCAGATGTTACAGTGGTGGGACAGTTTTACATGAGCTTGCGAATTAAACTTCTTAAAGATTGTGAAAGAGATTGTTTAAATAGCTCAGGAACTTACATTAAAAGAAGCAATAAAAGCAAAGCTCCTGATAGTAAACTGCTAGAAAGTTTTCTATTTTGCACTGTAAGAAATTAAATGAATTAGCTTTTCTCTGTTAAAAGCCATTGTTTTGGCATATATTTAGAAGTCTGTGTTAGAGTGCTCCAAGACAAATTTTTTAAAATCCCCTATTAAATAGGCAGAAATATTTGGTTTGTCCTACTTATTACTAATTTCTAAAAACAGTGTAGCCCTTCTCATAAGTAGTATTTTATTTCTGAGAGTGTTTTGTGGTTGTTTTTTTCCCCATTTTTCTCACCTACTGAGTAATGAGCTCTTGTGCAGAAGTCAGAATGTCATCCTTCTGGAGCTGGAGGTATTTGCCTTGGTGTAAGTTTCTAGGGTGTATTTGTGAGAAAGCAGACCAAGAAAACAAGGAAATGAGTTATGTTCCATGCTATACGTTGTGCCAAGCTTTGACACTCTATCTTCCTCATAGCTGCTGCTTCTTAACAATCCAGCACCTTCTCAGATCACAGAATCATAGAATCACAGAGTAGTTTGGGTTGGAAGGGACCTTAAAGATCATCTCATTCCAACTTCCCTGCCATGGACAGGGACACCTTCCACTAGATCTGGTTGTTCAAAGTCCCATCCAACCTGGACTTGAACACTTCCAGGGACACACAGCTTCTCTGGGAAACCTGCTCCAGTGTCTCACCACCCTCACAGTAAAGAATTTATTCCTTGTATCTAATCTAATCCTTCACTCTTTTAGTTTGAAGTCATTCCCCTTGTCCTATCCCTATATACCCTTGTGAAAAGTCCCTTTCCAGCTCTTTTGTAGGCCCCTTTTAGGTACTGAAAGTGGCTATAAAGTCTCCCTGGTGCCTTTTCTTCCATAGGCTGAACAATCCCAATTCTCTCAGCCTGTTTTCACAGGAGAGCTGCTCCACCCCTCAATCATCTTCATGGTCCTCCTTGGTTTATAATGGGCTAATAACGAAAGGTTGGCAAGCTGATTCTATAGCCAATAGTAAAAGGCTACAATGAACATTCTTTGCTCCCTTATTCTCACACCCCAGGGCAGTCAACACAGAGATCAGCACTGGCTTCCTCACCAGACAGAGCTGGGAAGTGTTGCTGGTACTGAGGAGAAGCAGATCCCCACAATCTGTTGGTTGTCTAGCTGGTGTCATACTCATCACTGATACTTAAGCATAGGACCAACATTAGCTTTGTCATTGTATATCCAGTGCTCAGAGCAAGTAAGCCAGTTGCAAGACTTCTGCTGGCCTCACTCTGTGAGCTGCCCTCCCTTTGAATGATCTCTTCATCCTTTTGCTAAGTGCAAACAGTCTGTGCTTGATATTGTAAGTGGGTGAGATACAGGAACTGAGGCAGCAGTTCTACCAGGAAGTCCCAGAGTTTGCTCTTTCATTTAATCTGTGACTCAGAACATCAGACATTAAGGTTGAGCAAGGCAGAAGGGTGACTTTTCAGACATGTTTTTCCCTCTGTCCTTCAAGGCCACTGTCATGATGAATGCCATTCCCTTCTTGCTGGTAGGGCCGGTAGGGATAGGACAAGGAGTAATGGTTTTAAACTAGAAGAAGGTATATTCAGAGTAGACATAAGGAAGAATTTTCTTATGACAAGGAAGATGAAACACTGGAACAGGTTGCTCAGAGAAATTGTGTCTGCCCCATCCCTGGAAGTTTTCAAGGCCAGATTGGATGGGGCTTTGAGCAACCCGGTGTAGTTGAAGATGTCCCTGCTCATTGCGGGGGGCAATTGGATTAGATGACCTTTAAAGGCCCCTTCCAGCCCAAACTGTTCTATGGCTCTTTGATTCTTGGGGTTGAGCCAGGCTGTGAGGGGCTTATGCCCAGTCATGGCGGGGCAGAACAACTCAGGCTGGGGGGCAAAGACCTGGAAGTGGATCAGTATGGATAGGCATTTGTTTTTCTCCTGAGACAGACAATGGCTTCTGGACTTTTCAGCTCTGTCCCCACCAGTCTTGCCAGGTGCTCTAGAGTAACAGCTCCTTCCCAGGCAGCGACACTCTCATATGAGGGAATGTGTTACTACACAAGCTGTGTCTGCCCTGCTGGGTACTGCAGAGCTCTGAGCAGTGACTGAACTGTGCCAGAGAAAATGCTGGTGAGAAAACAAGATGAACAGCTTTAGAAGGCTGACAACAAGGAGTAGAAAGCATATGGTAGAGAGTGGGAGAGACATCAGCTGTACTGACATATGTGCAGAGTTGTTGGGGGAAATAGATCCAGAATCATAATTTGGGTATCTGGAAACCGAAATTCAAAAATGATGGTGGGGAGTTGAGGAAGTTGAAGACAAAAAGTTACATGGCTATGAATCAGAGAGTATCAAAGGTATTTTCTGCAATAATATGGCTTTTTTTCAAGTCTTCTTGCTGCCTGCATCATCTGTGCTCTTATGAAGAGGAAGAAAACACTTCATCAGAGCACTGATGAAGAGGTCAATGGTTGACTAGTAGAACTTGTATTGCGTTCTATTTCTGACAGATTTCACACCTTCACCTTCACTGAAAAGATGTGAGTCATGATGACCATTTCAGACAGAGAAAAGCAGGTTACTGTTGCAGAAAACTGCCTTTTAATGTGTACTAAAGACTTTGTATTCAGAAGAAATTTGAGAAGGTCATAATCCATGTAGGTGAGCAGTGATTATTCTTTTTCAATTTCAAAAATAATCTAGGAGAAAAGAGTTGAGAGGGACTTGCTACAGAAAGGAAAAAAGGCCGCCCAAATCCCAAACCCTGAACTGTCCTCTCTCCAACCTTTCAGAAAACACTATGACTACCCTGGTCACCTCATGACTAGGGTAGTGATGATGGGAATGCAGACAGCATACAGAAAGTACCGAGACTGGAATAACACAGAGTGAGGAAATCATTGCCAGCTAATGCTACTGAAGAAGATACCTTCCCTGGGATACTTCTGGATGTCTGTTAAACCTACAGTGCTGGATCACTAATGTGAAGTGCTTTCTCTTGCTTCCTGGACCCTCAAATCCATAAAACTTAGATATTATTTCATTGCCTCATGCTATTTGGTTTGTCCATAAAGATTAGCAGCCAGATGGAAGGAGGGGGATGATCAGATGCAGATCATCCCCATGTTTGACAGGGAGATCAAATTTCTAACTTTGACAGATATTCCATTAAAAACAGACTGCTAACAAACTGTCATCTTCTTCTGGTATTTAATCAATAATGCATCTAATAATTCTCTTGACACACTGATATTTTAGTTATCTTAGTGTAAATAAAGTAGGTACATTGTGTTTTCATTTTACTAGCCTGATTAGCAAAATAACAAAAAATCAAACCATCTTTGTTTGCCTTTTCCCAGTTTGAATTTCAGGCTGTCTGAATTGCTCTTGAATGCATGCACAATAGTGGGCCTGGCTACTAAGTGAGAAGCTGCAAGTTTTGTTTTGTCTCTTGGCCCAGGTGTATTTCTAGTAGAAATTGCCACTAATTTTAGAGGTAAATTTCTTAATAAATCAGCTCAATAATATAAATAGAGGTGGGAAGAATATAAACCCCAGACTTTGCATTTCTTCTGGTTCTTGGTAACTGCTGAGTCTCCTTACTTGTGCTTGGAGTTTCTTAATGCACTCAAAGAATTACTGTGTGTAAAATGTGTTTGTGTGGTATGTATAGCAACATTCACTCGAATTTGTATTCAGATAATGCGAGGCAGTGTGGTTGGGATTTTTTCAGAAACAGGAAGTCAACCTCAAGTGAGACTGATTCCAAACACTGACCAATTTTTTCCTGACTCCAATTTTGCCTTGACCTTTCCTGACTAATGCAAAATGAGGCTAGCTATGTGGAGAGGTTTTTTTTTTACTGTTTATACTGTAAGAGTCATGCTGACTGAAACAGAACTGTGCTTGTTCTCTTCCAGTGAGCCACATAATAGATCCTTTGAGAGAAGCAGTGGAGGTGGTGTGGAAGGTCATTGACTCAGTTTCTGTACATGCCAAGAGGGTGAAGGCAAATGGTGGTGTGAATTCATGCAAGTCAAAAACACCTGATAACAAGACACAAGAGGGCAGCTCAAAAACAGGAGGAAGCAGCAAGATTCTGACACTTCCTACAGAAAGCCATAGGTATACAGACAAACACACACTCTACCTACAACAGTTTTCTTTTCCTTTTTTTCCTCTCTTCCTCTTTTTTTTTTTTTTTTTTT
>VXAC01002802.1:65868-172836 GCA_013399225.1 Rhipidura dahli | reverse complement strand
TTTTTTTTTTTTTTTTAAGGAAAGGATTTATTTACAGCATTTCTAAATCAATTTTGATCAATTTGGAGCTAAAATAAATTTATGGACTATGTTTCACCAGGCCCTTTGGTTGGTCTTCTCTCCAATTTTGAATCCCTTCTCCAAAATGCATAGGGCCATCTCAGTCCATAACTCTTATGAGAACAGTTGGGGATTCTGGGTCATCTCATCTGGGTGAATGATTATGCTGTCACACCTCTGATAGTGTCTAAGATCATGAGAACAATAAGTTCACTCTTATCTAGCTGAAGTTGCAGGTGCCTGTCTGTTTGGCCAGTGGAGGGAAGATACATGACAACAAAAGTTGTAGTGATCTGCTTGCCTACAGGTCACAGTTACCTTTTCCACTGTGACTGAGCTTGGGCTGCCCTAGAGAGCAGGGGATGTACTTACTCATCTCTACCTTCCCTTTTGACACTGCTGTGGTGGTATAAGTCAGCCACCAAAGTGATATTTATTTTACCCTGAAAATTCAGTAATCTAAAAATTTGTAGATCAGTGTAAGCAGGTCATCTAGGTTACACTTCTGTTTCAAGCATCCTTGATTTATAACAGTCCCTTAGGTATTGGGATGAATGAATCATCCTATCCCCTCAGTCTCCCCATGGGAGGCAGAGGGAGCTGAAACAGCAACTTTTCACAAGATGCCTCAGACCATGAGAGCTTGTTAGGTAAAGTGAGGGTGGCTCTACTCCACTTTGCTTTTCTCTGGTGTCCCCCAGTTTCTGTGAGGGCACTGTTCCCTTTGCTGCCAGACTGCTTGCTTTTGGGGAGAGATGGTGCTGTGAGAGAGATTCAACATGCCTTCAACAAGGCTGTGAGTCTGTAGCAGATGTAAACCCAGTAGGACTATTTGCATGCATTAGGTTACATGTATAGTGCAATGGGTATGTGATTTGTTAGTGTTAATCTGCATCTCTTTCTTTTTATTGCTGCCTGGGGGCATATTTGCACGGCCATTTCAGCAAAGCCTATGCACTTCCTAAATGCAAATCTGAAGTCCTGCCAAGCATCTGTGGATGGGAAGTCAGTCTTGTGAATAGCATGTCCCTTCCTCTCATTGTCATTTGTATTAAATTAGTGATATTACTGTAATGCCTAGAGGCTGCAAATTAGGTTTAGGGCCTCATTCTGCTGGGTCCTGTACAGGAAAATCAGATCACACAGGCTTTGCCTTAGGGAGCAAACCTGCCACCCAAATGTGGTTACAAGACCTACTTGATTTGGAGGGAAGGGATGAGATGAAGGAATGTCAGGGCAGATTTTGTTGGCTCTTTGTAGCATGCCATGGAGCAAAGCAGCCACCTTGCACTGGTCAGAGGCAATGAGAGTGAGCAAAAGGTACAGCTGGCTGCTCACCTGTAGCACTGTCTATACCCAGCAAAGGGCAAGCCTTCCCACAGTCAGGCTGAGAGCACCTGCAGGTCCAGACACGAGGGCAGTATCATCATGGGGTGGAAGTCACTCCAGCCCTCCCATGAACAGCCCTCGCTTCTGCCATGGTCTGCATGCCCTGTGCTGGAACCTGCTCTCTGAACAAGCAGAAATGGACAAGCTCCTACTTACACTGGTGTGCTAGAAATTCACCACCTAGTCTGCTAAAGCCAAAGGGATAACTGTCAATTGTGCAAAAAATTTTAAATCATCAAATTAAATGTTGTGTTAATTCAGCAGCAGTACTTTGTTATTGTTGATCCTGCCAGTTTCTTTTTGAAGCAAATGTCTCAGTAGGACTTGAAGACTAAAAAAGTTGCACTTTTTAATGTTGGGAACACACTGTTCAGTGAAAATTCTCTCATCTTCCATTTATTACAAACATTTCCATCTGAAGGAATGCAGAATTTTCTTCTTTATTTCCCCCCTAGTATATTCTATAGTGTAATGAATGATGGCTCTTATATGATGCATTGTTTATCACAGACCACAAACAAGTCTATAAAGTAAATTAATATATTATGCCTTTTTAAAAATGTGAGATCTGAAGCCTAGATTTGAGAATGTACATGGTATATAATTTTCCTAACTTTAAAAAATCTGGTTTTTCTCATAATAATTTCTGATAACGTTCTGCAAGTCCAAACAAAATTATTCCTTCTCTAAGATGTCTTCACCCTTTCCCCATTTTCTGTTTGTTGGCATTTTGTTTTGCTTTTCCTTTGCATACTCACTGGGCTAAGACTGTTAACAATTTGACATTGATACTGACCTGGAAAAGTATTCACTCCAAGGTGTGCCTGGAAAGAAAACACCTCTGTATTGAAAAGATAATGTGGATTTTGCAAATAAACATAGACAAGAGAGGACAGATAACATTTTAGGCATACCAGCTTGGCAGCATCGCTCTGATGTGCCAAACATTTCCAGTGGCAAGCGATTTCCGTCCCGGTTCTGCAAGGAGTGCAGTGAGGAGGCTGAACAGTGAGTGCCAGGCTGACACAACTATTAGGTGTTGCCTTTTACCCACTCTGTGAACCTGCAATGATCCCTGTGAAATGGAAACAAAAGATTTCATCCCTCCTGGTGTAAGTAGTGAGCTTGAACTTTCTCTGAACTCAGTGTGTTGAAGTCTGGAATAGTTCAAGAGGAAAGAATGAAGGACTTGAAAAAGACTGAAACTGTATAGCTTTGTGTTCTGGGTAATGCACACAGCCAGATCTGAATGCAGCTGTTGCTGCATGAATGGGAAAATTTACATACCTGATTTGTTTTTTTCCTGAGGTTCTTCTGGTTAAAGCTGTTGCTACCTTGCTAGTGCTACAGGCCAGATAGCAGGACATATTGTGGAATCAAACATAGCACTGTCAATAAATAAGGGTAGAAAGAACCCTGATTCCTAAAGTCCTGGTGGTTTTTTTTTCCTATCAGGTTCTGGCAAAAGCTGTGGAAAGAAGGAGTTGATACATGCCTGTGTTTGCTCCCACTGGTGACAAATGGCTATAATGATAACGTTATCTCTGGGGACTGACCTTAACCTGCCACGTTTGCTCCATTTAACATATCTGTGTTAAACATGGGGTTTGAGCATGATCCCAGGACATGCCAGCTGCCTGGGACAGTCTCTTGATGTCAGTGGCAGGGGGGCACTGTGTCCCAAATGTGTGTGGGAAGAACAACTGCAGTGTTTATCCAGGGCACACCCAATTGGCAGCACCACTTAGAAACTGCTACCGAGTCTCTCTGAGGCACAGAAAAACTTGGGTACTTTGAACTCATAAGGGAATTACCCATTCAAAGATCCCTTTCTCAAACTGAATTTCACCTTTTCTCTCTCATTGCTCCAGACTTGTTAGAATACATTCTTTGGTGGCAAAAAGTGGTGCAGAGCTGGAATCTGATAGTGACTCCCATGCCCTTTCTGCTATGAAGCCTTTAGATATATTAACTTAATGTTTCTTGGGGAAAAAAGTCAAACAAAAAAATGAAAGTGTACATTTCCACAAGGCAAATCAGGGAAGGATAAACATTTCCTACATGCTGTTTTTTGCCATGTGCATAAGTATTTATAATTGACACCTGCATCTATGAGCTCACATGACCAAATAATTAGCCATAAATGCAGTATAGCAGAATTATTT
The DNA here is from genome assembly GCA_013399225.1 of Rhipidura dahli. Lineage (NCBI taxonomy): Eukaryota > Metazoa > Chordata > Aves > Passeriformes > Rhipiduridae > Rhipidura > Rhipidura dahli. Next base: position 169,222 of record VXAC01002802.1, on the reverse strand, counting down.
CTGTAAAGGACTATGTGTCTTCCATTCTTGTTTTGACTTAACTCCTCACTCCTGCAAAGGCAACTGACAATCTCTCTAAATTGGGAGTGTTCTGTTCATTTTAGGGGGTATACATGTTCTGCTTTTCCAGTCACTGCCTCAAAATTCATAGACGATAAACAGACAGAAAGGAATATTTATTATTATTCAAATGATAATACAGTGGCACAAATTCTGGTGTTTAAAATTAAGCACATAACTTTATGTCATCAAATGGGAGACCTTGCAGAGCAATCCTCTACATCAGAACTCATGTTTGCCACTGCTTTTTCCCCCACCCTGCTCTTCTGTGAAAGTTTCATTCAGGAGTATAACTTTTTAATAGAGACATTTGCAGCTGTGAATACATGGGCTAATGTTCTGGATGGCAACAGAATTAAAGACACTAAAGGAAACTAATTCTCCTTTTTTTTTCAGTTCTGTGGCAGATTGGAATCCTGGTATGAACTTTGGAGGTTCATGAGCCCTCTGGTCTGGAGTGGCTTTATTTTCTCTTAGCCATTTAAAAGCCAGCTGGGCTCAGCTAACCTTCTGCAGTCTCTGTACGTGGGGCAATGCAGAGGGAGTTCATCCAAGCTCTCTCAGAACACCAGGCTGGGAGAGGGTTAGGTCACCTTCCTTTGTGATTACAGAATGTTACATGAATCAAACCACATCCTGGTTTGGGAGGAATGGGAATATGAGTGAGGCCTATGGCCAAGGCCTGCAGCGCCCATCCGCCTGGAGGGTGCAAGGAGGAAAGGGTCTGAGTTAGACCTGACTGCAAAAGGACAGCCGGGGGATTTCCAGTTTTCATGTTGATGCCATTTCATGGCATCTCTGTGTGGCCAAACCAAAGAAACTAAAGGCCAGGATTTGCACATGAAAAATATAACTGTACAAATGCAACAAAGATAAGAAATAGGCTCTCGATCAGAACTAAAGAGAAGGTTAGAAGATTGTGGTCATAGTGCAGTAGGCATGTTTGTTGCATGTTTTTGTTATGTGTCTTGGAGGCTTTATCAAATGTTGATCCATAATATTGTTAAGAGCTGATCTCAGATGCAATGTAGGTCAAATGAACATTGCACATTCAGCAAAACTTCATCAGGCTGATCCACCTCCCAGTAATAAAACATTCTTTATTGACTTCTGTAGAAGCCTGGTCTTTGTAAGGAAGAGGTGTAAACAGAGAGGCTTCTCCAATTACTCGTGCATGGGCAGGAGTATTGTATGGGCATTCAGAACCCAGTGAACACAGGGAAGTGAACAGGGCTTTCACAATTCACTGTGATTGTGAGTGGCTGGGATTCTTGCTCTAGCTTTCCGCAATGCGCGGTAACCACTGTCATGGGAAACCACTTTGCATTCCTGAATTCCAGCCCCCTGGTAAACACTAGTTTGAAATACCACCAAGAATGGTAGCACTGGCAGTGGCAGAGTTTTAGTGAGCTGAGAAGGAGTGCATCTACATGTGATTGACTGAAAACATGGTAGCATCACTCTAGTGTAATCTTCTTCCCAGAAACGTGTCAAACTGAGTGCTGTTGACAAATGACCGGTTCACACGGCATCTCACCCCACCATCTTCTGCCACTTTGTGTGACAAATAACACAACTCAGAAATAGTGGGGAGAGGCAGGGGATTGGCTGGGTGGGGGTGAAGGGTGTGTGTGAGTGTGAGGAGAACTGTCTCTGAATCAGTCTGTGTGTTTAAATGGCATTTCTGAGTGCTTTGAGGTTGAGTATTTTTTACTTCTTTGGGTGGTTATTCGTTTCCCTCCACTGGAACAAAAAAAATACCAAAACAGAACAAAAAGGGAAAATAAAAAAGAAAAACAAAAGAAAACAAAGGCATTGTAAGGATCTCTGGAAGAAAGGCTGAATAGAAAGACAGCTCTTACTGGACTCCATAGCATTTGCTCCTGCCTCCCCCAGTTGGAGAGTCCAACAGCTGTCTTCATAACTACTGTCACTCAGGATTTGAATAGTTTTACATAATCTGAACTGGAGTGGAGAATCCAAGCTTTTTGCTGGTCGAGTGGCAGGTGGGGAATTTAAGCTTTTATAATAGGACCACAATTGCTGCTCCCACAGGGATTTTCGTCCACTGTCTATTGATTTATTATAAGCTCTAAAGTAAAGATTCAAGGATTAAAGCGGGGGTGGGAGGTGATATTCTGAAGGTCAGAGGGGTGAAGATGTAGAGGAAATCCAGATCCATCCTGCTGCTGTGTGCTGGCCCAGACGGATGGCCCATGTGCCCTGTTTGTGACCCCTGTGTGGAGGAGAAGTATTTAAACTACTAGGTCACAAGCTGACATGAGAAGAGGAGAAGATGCTATTTTAATTGTGTGGCTTTGGTTTTAATTCTATTTTTTCTTTATTTTTTAATATAGAAATTCTAGCCTAGCCTCGTGTTTTCTCAGTTCTTGCCACAGTCCATGCCTTTGTCATACCTGCGTCACCTGAGAACTGACTTTTCCAAGACAGCCCAGATATTCTCCACTGGCAAGGACTTCTGTGGCTCACCTGAGATCCCACAGCCCTACACTCATTTACCCAGGCTGAGGGCCTGGCACAAACCTAATGGCAATGTCTGAAACAAATCACAGTTCAGGAGATGTAGATCTAAGAGAACATCAAAGGAAGCATGGAGCACACTGCTTTATAATTACACAGGGTCAGGGTAGTGCAAGTTTTTCTGAATAGTACCTCAGTGGAAGATAGGAAAATTGCTCCAGCCTTAAGCAAATACAGTAAACTAAATAGAGCTGGGATTAAGTGGAAAATACACATTCTCTTGCTTACGTTGAGTGGACTATCCCTGCTGTTTGCATTTGTTATGACATCAAACTTCAGGTGGCGGCATGTTTACACGTTAAAGCTAATGAAACCTGATTGCAGCAGACCTGCCCTTCAGCCTCCCTCTTCCTCAGCAGAATGCTGACTCCAGCCAGAACGTGCTGGGCTTTGCTGCTCCACCACCCCCCTGGACTCCAAGGCTGGGGTGGTGAACTGCTTTTACACAAAGCAAACTTTCATTCACTGGGAACAGGTGCAAAGTGTCCTTTTGTGTGAACAGTTGGGAAAGCAGTAACCCATCCCTTGCCTGCACTTACTTCATTTAAGGCTCATGGTGCAGAAAAAATGGAGCTGGAAAATGCCAAGCAATGTTTTCTATCTCTGCCCATTTGCTGTGGAAACATTTTGCCTTTGACTCGTATCACTAAACAGCATTTCTGTCTCTTTTTGTCTTCAGTGTGCACAGACCTACTTCACAATCAAAAAGTTTTAGATCTCTTGCTACACATAACTTATCTTTTACTCGTGAAGTTGCTGCAGAAACACTCTGTCCTCTGCTGCCAGGATCCAGTCAATATCTCTGAATATGGGTGGTCATCACATAGGTATTCTTGTAACTCCTTCAGCCGTGTCCCCCCTTAGACTCTGGGGTTCAGCAGAGACTATCAGCCATTCTTTTCCTGTCCTAATGGTAAGACACACTAGCAAAGAAATCCTCATTCTGTCAAGCGTGCAGCTATGTACTTAAGACTAAGTACAGTAGTAGTTCCAGTAAATTCAAATGAAATAGTAGGCAGGTCTTCATCAAAGGAGCCAGAGGAGAGATGCAACAAAGCTCACATGTGTCTCAGTGGGCAGCATAATCTAGTAACAGTACTATAGCTAACACTCAAGGCAGACCCTAATATTTATTTGATAGCTTTTTTTTTCTTATATTAGATTCTATGCAGGAGCATTTTATTATATCAGATTCTTCACATGTAAGAAAATTGAAGACAATATATTTATATTTCCACAAATAGGAAATGAGGAAAAATAGTGCCAAAGTAATGTTAAACCCATCAAAAACAACTGCAAAATGAACTATTCTACTAGGAGATGTTGAGGGATTTAGTAGCAAAGCAGTCATTAAATTACTACTTTCGAAAGAGCCATAGTATTTTGTGGGTAACCATCTATAACAATTTTGCTCCATAGTTATAAACTGCATGTGTGTATTCAACAGGAGTTTCATAGCATCTTTAAAGTCTAAAGGATTATCTGTCTTAGTTGAAATGACTAATTGAAAGCTGACATAAGTGCCAAGTATTGGTTATTGAAAGTTTGAAATTAATAGATTCTGGTAGGCCAAAAGAATTGTTGGCTACTCTCAGTGCTGCAGCATCCTTTCTTGCAGAATACTCTGACTAGTACATCACAGGAAGACAGATGCTTGTGTCAGCATAACATCTCGTACCAAACTGGGAAATCATTAGCATCAAAAAGATGGTTCTTACAACTTGTTATATTCCTGAGGGTATATCTGAACTGTATGTAAACAATGATGGCAATTTGGGAGACAGCATTTGCAATATTGATCTGCCTTGATCATACTTAGACAACATGAGGGGCCTTGACATTTCTACTGTGTAAGGAGTGTGTCTCACAAGTGCCCTTTTGGTTAGGTCAGGTCTGTCTCAATGTCCTTCTGAGAAGATGGGGAATTCTGCTTTAGTTTGGATGAATTAATTACTGTGTGCTCTGTCTCGATGATGTGTTGAGACATATTTTCCACACTTCACACTTTCTGGCATGGATTAAATCCTGCCTGTAGGTCAGATCAGTGTTTCCTTCATCTTTTCCTCTCCCTTCCCAGGCATCAGGAACCACTGCCCTTCACCCTTTCTAGCAGGCTGGGAGTAGGAAGAATTTGGTGGTCTGTGCTGGGATGTCATGGGCACAGCAGGAGGGCTGTTTGCAGCATGAGTCAGTTGTCCCTTGCTCCCTGGGATGAAGAAGCAGGCTGGATGGGAGTGCCCTTGGGGCTGCAGTCAGGCTCTTAGAAGAAAGTTGGACCGTACAAACTTCCAGAATGGCATGTAGCATGGCAGAGTTGAAACTTTTTGTCTTCCAGCCCAGCACCACAAAGAGGAAGAGACTGTAAGTGAGATTAAAAGGCAGTAAGTCAAAAGGATTTGCTTTTCCCAAGATATGTAAGTAAATATTGGCTGACAGTGGATGTCACAGAATAGTTTAGCAAGAACAAAGGAAAAAAAATTGAAGCAAGAGTTTCTAGAATTATTAGACATAAAAAGTGAATAATACATCTCATGCTGTAAGAGCCACTCAGCCTCTGACTACTGGAAATTAGGGTAATGTTTGGGATGTGCACTTCTGTGTTGACCTAGTTCTCTCCCACTCTGTGTGGCCTGTCTGCTGCTTGACACTACTAATTCTAACAGTGGTGCTCACATTGGAGTGTCTGGACCTTTTTATTTGCCTGCAGTTATTCTTATAACATCATTTGGTAGGGATTACAGACATGAGTGGTCCTCTCCCTGATGTTATTGTTCCAGTCAATGTCTGGGCAAAGCTGTAATTGAGCTCAATGAGGGCAAGTGTCCAGTCCTGACCAGGCAAGCTGCATTTCTAGAAAGAGCTGAACTTGTGTTGGACATGGTATTAGAGTGTACATGAGCTGTCTCTGCAATGACAACACCAAGTAAGCATAAGAAGGAAACCATCAGAAGTCAGGGGGAACATTCTTCTTTCAGAGGAAAATGTTGTGCTCGTTCAAATAAATGCAGTGTAGGACACAGCAGGTACTCAGCTATCAGAATGACCTTGCTGTGAGTGTGCAAGCAGGCATTGACCTCAGTGGTGTGTTTCAGCTTATCATCTGCATGCAAATACAATCAGTCTAGTGTATTATATAATTTGCATAAAGTCTTATCTCTGCAAGAAATTTTGTAACTGTTTTAAAGTAGTATGATTTGCATGCCCAGAGTTTATACAATCCTTCCTTTCTTTGTGTTGATCTTCTCTGAAGTCAAAATAAGAAAATGGAAAATATGATTTTAAAGATAATGAATACAATAACTAGAGCAGCTGGAGCAGAACTAGCACTTGCAACCAACCGCAGCAATAATCAATTTGATTTCTCTTTGAGTTATTTTGGATTCTGTTACTACTCTTGGTGTCTGACCAGGCCATTTTAAGCACTGAAAGAGAATCACTCAAAAAAAAAGAGGGAAATTTGGAGATAACTGGTTTTGTTTTGTGATCTGCAGTAGGGTGGTAATGGTAAGTTCTCCCAACCTTGCAGCGCATCTGTGAAACTTGTTCTAGATGAGGCTACTGGAGATATGCAGGTTCCTGGAGTTTTCTGAGCTCTTTCTGGTTTGAGTTTTAATTAAGAAAAAGAAAATTTTGTCTGTTTTAATCTTAAAGAATGAGTAATTATGTATTTCTCTCTCACAGTCTGCTATGTTGGTTCCAGCAGGGATTATGGGAAATACCTGTAGTACTCTATTCACTGGTGAATTTACTGGCATTAGGAAGTAAAACTTTGTCATTATGACTACCTGCTGCACTATGTGTTCCCAGTCACATAACTGGGAAGCAGCTGTTCCTCTGTTGCCCTGATTCTGTCTTCACTGCAGGTGCCAAGTTAATTTTGTCCCAGGGGGAATGAGGTGTGGGATCATGTAGCAATGTCATCTGGACTTCTTGATGGTGAAGCCTAAAGTCAACATTTTATTCATTAAGTGTCACTTGTCATATATTGAAGGTTTTCTTTCCACAAAATTGAAATAGAAGACAGGGGTAACTCAAGTTTTATCACTGTGTAGAAAGCATGTGTCTGCTGAGATTAGCTGGCATACCAAGATCAGCTGGCATAGCATCATTATGACCTAAAAGCCCTCCAACCCTGAAATATCAGTACAAAGAGAAAATCATATTGATTTACAGAATACAAGGTTGACAGACATCAAGGATAATCTGGTTTACTTTTCTTGGCAAAAAAAAAAAATATATATATATAGATATAATATTTTCTGTCAAAAGCATCTTTTTCAAGTAGATCCTTTAACACAGAAGGAGATGGTTTGATCAGGTGACCAGAGTGGCTGATTTTACCTGGAGAAACTTGAGGCTTTACAGAGATGGATCTGAAGATAAAGCTAAGCTGTCCTCACCCCAGCGGTGCAGGCCTCCTGACCAAGAGTGATCCATTTTGAAACAAAAATTGAAAATGCCTACATGTGGAAAACTAGAATTTATAAATCATCTGGTTTAGCAAGTCTGTAGTGAAAGTGAGAGTGGAAAGCCAAGTACTGCATCTCTTGTCTTGGCTATAAAATCAAAGTCAGTAAGACACCCAGGAGATTATGAGTCCTGCCATCCTGTAGGAGCCAAGATGAGTGAGCATGAGAGACAGACCTCGAGCCTTGGCGTGAGCCAGGGTTTTCACGGTTGCCGGCCACCCTGCACAAAAGGAGAAGCAAAAAGTTCAGCAGGGTTTGAGATTCCAGGGATTTGTTGCCATTGTAAAGGGTACAGAAGTCTAGAAAACTGCACAGGACAACCTCTGAAAATCTTCAGGTCTCTGAGGCAGTTCTAGCATGAGGCTCACAGATGCTCAAAGTCCTGTCTAATGTCATCATGCCACAATGCTTGCCAGGAGACTGTAAGGACAACAGCCTTGCACAACACCTTCTGGTTTTGGGGGATTGGCATTTTCTCATGAAATCAATTCATCATAACATTTTCATCCAGTTTTGTGATACCTCAACTGGTATTTCACTGAATATCTGTTCTAACTTGCACCAGTAAATGTGGGTAAAAACACACGCTAACAGCGATGAGAACAGCTCTAAGGGGGAGAACCTCACAACAGGGAATTTGTAAGAGGACACAGCTGTGATGGTTTCTAATATATCAATGGCTTGTGGACAGCGGACTGCAGAAGCTGTTAACTCACTCTCTTCAGTGTATCCTATCCTTTTCCTCACGTGTTTACACCTTTTCTACTTGCTCTCACTGTCTGCACATTGCATTGCTTTCTATCAGTCACCAGAAGCTCTTGTTCCTTAGGAAGTTTCTGTCTGCGATCCCTGTGCTGTCTAAAATTTGATGCAAGCAAATTGACAGAAATACTAGTTCATCACTCTAAAATGTTGCTTGCATTGCAATAGTGATCTGGAAAGCCCCATGCTTCCTTTGGTGCCACAAGTCAAGGTTCACAGTAGTCATGTGGGCTGATTGCCTGTGTTGTACCACATGTGAGTCATGGATGGGAATTTTTTATCAGATGTGTAGGAGTGATGCAAACCAGAAGCTTTTACTCTTCTCTGATACATTAAATTTCACAATATTAGAAAAGCATTCATTTTACAGGAATTACCACATTAAAATTACTTTTTGAAATTAAATTTCAAAATAAAATGAGAAATGTATTAAGGAATTTTTTGACCATGCAGTAGCTGAGAAGAAGGGAAGTAGCTTTGCTAGAAGATATCTTCTGAACCACTAACCCTTCCAATGAGGAACTGTATTTTATCTTCTAAAGATTATATTAACAGGAATTTAAATAGCCTAACTCTGAAAGAAAGATTGCTACACATTTTTTTTTTTTTTTTGCAAGAAATATTTAGCATGATTACTCGAAAGTTGATAGAAAACAAGTAGGAAGACTACACCTCAAGGACTAGATTAATATTATTAGTATTATGGCAATGATGAAGAACTATGGAATTCGTTAGAGTAAATGTAACGATATTGATTTAGAAATAGTTTCACCTTTCCTCTAGCTATGTGAGAAAGGGTTAGAAATTTGCACTAGTTACATTGTAATGGTGTATTCCCATGTCTTGTCATGTTCTGAGTTGAATTTGAGTTTGAATTTATTAATTTAAAAAGAAATGTTTGAAAGTAATTTAAAAATTGTTGGAATATTGTTCAGCCTAAATTACTAGATTCTGTAGACTCCCAGTATTATATCCATTTTAGTACTGCTTTATTTTGGAAAGATAGATTTGGAAAATAACAGTAGGAAATGCCCATACATGCATATACATGTTTGTGTATGTGCATTTAAACATCATATACAGACTCAAACTGGAACACAAACAAGAAAACTGTGCCCAATGGATATTGCTGAAATCCTGTCTTGTGTAACAAACTGCTATTGCACTGTAAGTTCAGACAGTGGCTTCTCAGCTCTAGAGGCTTCTGTCCAGCTCTAGATGGCTCATCTACCTAGCCATCACACAAATGTATAGAAAATAACTTCCAACACTTTTATCTTCAAAGGTCTGTGCAAATATAAGCTCTCACAACCCTTTAGTCCTGTGGAGCTGAAGTTTATAACAAAGCCAATAGCTAAGGTTGCCTGCACGTTTTTGTTCTTAAAGACTTTTTTGAACTGTCTACAAAGATAGTGACATTTTGGGGCTAAAATTTTACTGTTTCTGGACAAACTACATGATGCAGCAATTATGCATGATGCTCACAGAAAAAAATGCTTTCTCACAAAAATCTGTGTATGACTGATGGCTGTTACATTCGAAGGAAGGAAAGCAGTTTGGGTGTTACTATTTGATAGAACTACATGGAAGGCCTTGACTGTTTTGGCTAAGCATGAAACAAGCCTTTGCAACAGTGAGATATGAGTCTTCCTGAGAAGAATGTTTGTCTGTTTGGGTCTTTGATGACTTGGCAAAACACTAGCTGATGGCATGAAGGGAAGAATCTTGTATTAATAGAGAATGACAGGAAGACAATCCAGTAAGTGTTTCAGATGCTGGATTCTGGACTCTCCCCTTCCTCCCATACAAGTAGAGAGGAAATTAAAAGCAGAAAGGTGATACCAAAAATATGAGAGCATATTCCTCTGTGACACTCCCTTTGCTTCCTAATATGATCTCAACAGGAAGTTCTGCAGCAATCATGTTTCCAGTGAGATTATTGATAAAAATTAGAGGTGCCAAAAGTATAAGAAAGAAATAAATTTTGATGTGTGAAGAAAGATATGTTTCAGTAGAAATATGGAGTAGAGTAAGACACTGAATAAAGCTGTTCTAGCTGTTCCTTTTTTTAATCAAAACTCTTCATCTCAGGCTAATATTATTTGAATTTCTAACATAGATATAGGAAAATGAGTAAGTATAATAAATGAAATAAAATTCCTAGGAGTCTTGTCAGGCATGGCTGGATGAACTGAATTTTACTAGTAATATTTTACAAATTTCTAGTGTGTTATTTTGTAAAGAATTCCTTGATCAGATATAGCAGCCTGTCAGGTGTCACAGCGGGGATTGAGGTCCTGGAACAATTTGTACCAATTGAATCATAGAATTGTAGAATCACAGAATCATAGGATCACCGAATGGTTTGGGTTGGAAGAGACCTTTAAAGTTCATCTAGTCTAACCCCATAGGCATGTTTATCTTTCACCAGATCGGGTTGCTCAAAGCCCCATCCAAACTGGCCTTGAATAATGCCAGGGATGAGGCATTCACAGATTCTCTGAGCAACCTGTTCGAGTGCCTCTCCACTATTATCATAAAAGACTTCCTTATGTCCAAAATAATATACCCTCTGTTGGTTTAAACCTTTTCCCCCTTTTACTCTCACTATAGGCCTTGGTAAAACATCTCTATCTTTCTTATAAGGCTTTATGTGTTGAAAGGCTGCTGTAAGGTCTCCTCACACCCTTCCTTTCTCTAGGATCAACAACCCCAACTCTCTCAGCTTTTCCTTATGGGACAGGTGTTCCACCCCTCTGAAAACTTTAATAACCCTCCTCTGGACTCTTTCTAACATATCTGCATCTTTCTTGTCCTGAGGACCACAGAGCTGGATGCAGTATTACAGGTGGGATATCATGGGACCAGAGCAGAGGGGCAGAATCGCCTCTCTCAGCCTGGTGGCTACATTACCTTTGATGCAGCCCAGGGCATGCCTGGCTTTCTGGGCTGCAAGAGCACATTGGCATCTCATGTTGACTATTTCACCTGCCAGTATTCCACAGGGGTGCTCTCAATCCATTCATCTCCCAGTCTGTACTGACACTGGAGATTGCCCCAAACCACGTGTAGGACCTTGTACTTGGCCTTGCTGAACTCTGCATGGGTCCTTTTCCCAAGTCTGTCAAGATCCTTCTGGCTGGCATCCTTTTCCTCCAGTGAATCAACTGCACCACTCGGCTTTGGTGTCATCTTCAAACTTGCTGAAGCTGCATTCATTCCCACTGTCTATGTTCTTGATAAAGATATTAAATAGGGTTGGTCCCAATGCAGACCCTGGAGGGACAATAGAAGCTACTACTGGATATAATTGTTACAAATTTATTTTTATCAATGAGATACACTCTACTTCATCACTTCATATTGCTTTCCAGTCTCTCTCACTTTCCTGGTTCTTGTTTCATGCCAAAAAGTGAGATGAAGACCAGATCACTCAGCTGTGGACCAGAAAACTCTGATTATGAGGTTGGTGGAAAGATACATTTAGCTGTACCCAGGGAAATAGTTATATGGCCATATTCCATGTTGGAGTAACGAGACTCATATTGTGCAGAGGGGATTGAATGTGGCATTTTTTATTATTTTAATGGCCTTGCATACTTCCTCATAGTGAAGCTCAATTAAATGGCAATTTCATACCTTGTCCCCTCTCTTGCCACAAATAAGCTTGAAACCAAAAGTTTTTAAAAAGTCCAACTTTTGATGATCTGTTGCAGTAATTAAAAAGAGCTCTGAAGTGGCATTTATAATGTGACAAGGCTTCAGTAAAACAGATACTGAGGGAGGGAAGAGCTTTGGAGGGAGAAAGGGCCAGAGAAATCCACGTGGTTTTTTTCTGTTAGGTTGCTGTTATGAAACAACTTCAAATATGACTGAAGCAGAATTTTCCTCCATGTTGAAAGCATCGTGTAGTCCACTTTCAGTGACCATATGTTGATATTACCTTATTTATGCTGTGTTACAATTTTATTTTCATGTTGATGACAAGAAATGGTTGAAGAGAGAAATAATCATCTCCCTTATGTTTGCTGCTGCTTTTCCAGGAGTAGGCATACATGGACTGGGACATGGACTGCATTCCAATCAAACCGATTTTGATAGGGTGCAAGTATGAGTCATACTATTTAATTTAAAATAATTTTGTTTGGTGGCTTGAACAAAGCTACTGAAGAAAAGATCTCTTTTTGCTGCAGACATCATCATTTTAAATGGATGTAACCTCCCAGCTGCCCACAGGCACTTCAGGGTACCAAAATCTCCCCTTTCCCTACATGGACTCTTGCATGTTTTTGAATGGCTGCATAGCTGATTAGTTGGTAATCTTGGGCAAGAATACCTTTGCTAGGAGAGGCAAATCCTCAAGAAGGAGCAAATGCCAGCTAGTTCCATGTGGCTGAGTTTGATACAGTTATGACAAAAAAAAAAAAAAGCTTATTTAAAGGAAACAATCAAACAGTTCTTATTGATACAAGAGGGACTTTTTAAGAACCAATCTCTACTAATATCAGGAAAAAAGACGCCTGTCCCAGAATATTTGGAAAGATCAGCTGTCCTAAAGATTAACAGCTCTAATTTGTGCTTGGTCTTTGGGGCTTTTTGTTTCTGGTACTGAGATGTTAAGCAGTCTAGCAACAAAATAATGAAATATCTCTATTGAATAGCTGCACTGTGGTTGGTCTCAGCATAACTTAGCAACTAATGAAGGCCTTTAAAGTTCAGTACAGCCCTCAGCCTGTTACTAGAGGAAGAAATTTAAGACACTAGAAAGTCTATTTGCCTGGAAGCAGGACAGTATTGTGTGAGCAACTGCTCTTGTGGTCTCTCTCTTCATCCCTTCATTCTTTCCTTTTGTGTTTACCTATTCCCTCAGGCCAACACACTGGCCTGAGAGTAGCTGCCTGTTTAATAACTTATTCAACAGTCTTCTAAAAAAGAAGCTACGCATGACTCATTTCACACTCCCCAGGCTCTGTATACAAATATCATGAAAGCTAAATCATGTATGGAAACTGTTTTCTTTCCATTAAGGTAATTGGTATATCCTTTTGCAGTATTTGTCACAAGACTTGATTGTATATTGCCAGGCAGCACTTAGGCTGGAGAGTAGTGCAGCCTTCTGCAGCAGATAACACAGGGACCTGCTGTGATAGCCCGGGCTTATCACCAGATCCCGCTTAGAAGTGCACAGCTTTGCTATCAATGAGCAGCATTTGCCTTGCCAATGCCCACTGCTCCACTGCTCCTGAATAATTTCAGGCCTGTCGGTCATCCTTTTACCACCCTGGCTCACAAATATCCTTTTTTTTTTTTTTTTTTTTTTGCTTTGTGCAGTTATCAACAAAGCAAGAAAGTATCTTTTTCTCCCTGTTCCTTAACCTTCTAATTCAGTCAGTAAAGATTCTCAGTGATTATAGAAAATGAAGCAAAGCTGCTGTGTACAGACAAAGCACTCTCTGAGTCCTTTCTTCTTGATTTCATAAAAAAGCTGAATAAATAATAGCTTTCAGGCTACTGCAAACATAATAGTTCACATCTTGCTGCAAGGTATATTTTCAATAAGTTAAGTAGCTCTTGTCTTCTCAATCTTGTTTTTACTTTGATTTCCACAAACAGATCCCGGTTTCTTGGAACACAAGCCCCTGCTCTTGCAGGCAATCATATCATGTAATCCATTTCATACAATCTAACTCTTCTCAAAGCCAGGTGGACTGATTTTCCCCACTGCTATTCCAACTAACATCATTTTGCCTAATGCTTGTTGCAGCTTCATTTGCCTCATTATGGTCAAAAGAGAGTGCTGGTATTTGGGTAGCTGCTGACTGTGCTCTACTCCAAAACCACATATTCTACTGCTAAGTATCTCTCCTTTTTTTACTACTTAATCCCCCAAAGTCATCCAGAATTTTATACATAATATCAAAATTCTTCTTACATTTCCAATGCTTCTGAGGTTCACATTATCAGGGAAATTTTTCTAGCCCATCATTAATTTCCCTGACACCAACCAATCAAAAAATGTATACAAAGTGTAATCATTAAAATGAAATGTATATATCTCTTTTTTTTTTAGGATTTTTCATTTTTTTAATGTAGGTGTGATCTTTGTTTAGCATGTACTTGAATAGACTTGTATTTGCATACTTTTAACAGAAATATAAAAAAATAGTGTTGAGAGGCTAAACTCTTCCATCATATTGGGTATGACTGACATTAAAAAGTATTTTAGATCAAAGTGGTATTTTTCTCCCTTAGGCTCATCTGCTTTTTACTCTATAATATTTTCATTTTCTCTACTGACTGAAATTTTCTTACTGCAGGAGAAGGTTTCTGATTAATGCTTTCTCCCACTGGTCTTGTTTAACATTGCAGAAAGGAAAGGTGGCTTTCATAGAGGGGAATTTCCATCTGTAGTTTTTGGCTTCTACAAACAGCACTGGAAAGGGTTTAAAAGTCTAGAAAGGACAGTGAGAGGAAAAGAAAAAAGGCAACTTCAGGGGTTAATCAGCAAATTTCCAAAAGAAGCCTGAAGTTAGGGACTTGCAGACAGGTCTAGACCACTCAACTGCCCTTAGCAATCTTTTGCAACTGGTGTTGAGCCCTATGGTTCTCCAATTTGAATAGCATTTCCCTGAGAATTAGCTCAGTTGCAGAGTCCTGAGTAAATGTCAGGTTCTCCTTTTCTGTCTTTTTAGGGGCTTCCCCTCCTATTTCAAGTCTGAACTAGGATTTTTTTTTTTTTTTAATAAGCCCAAGAGATATGTTTGAATAATGAAGAATTTCAAAGCTGGGATTTTCCCTTTCACACCATCAATAAAGTTTTAGCATTTCCAAACTTATCTTAACTGGTATACAAGATATGTCCCATGCCAAGAACTAATATATCCCAACACCACCGAAACCCAGGGGACATGCCTCTGAAATGAAGACTAGTACCTTCTTCTCTCAGTGACACCCAATTGTCTTCAGATGGGGACTCTTTGAGGGACTCTCCTGCTAGGGTGAATCCAGATATGAAGTGAAGGGTTTCACTGAATTAAGTCATATGTCATGGCTTGGATGAGATTCACTGGAAGAAAGAACCTGAAACTGGTTTTATTTGACCTCATTAATCTGCAGGAAGAAATGGTGAGACACTGCATTGCAGCAGGACCAAGTTCATCATCACATATCCATTTTTTAGTAAGACCTTTGAAATACAGGTCTTAAATTCCATCACAAAACTCAAAGCACATTAGAACAGTTACAAGAAAGGGTGGTCTAATCAAGAGGAGGAATGCATACATGGGCAAACTACATATCCTAAAGGAGTTATGGAGAAAGTGGGGTCATAGCTGTTTTCATTCCTCTAATGGGCTTTTGTAAAGGACACAATGTGTGTTGCAGACTGAAGAATCTGCCATTACTAGAGGAGTGGAGTGGATTTCCATGCTTCCCCATCCTTGTGTCCCCATCTTTATTGTCACATGAGGCTACAGCATGGTGGATGGGGAGCCAAATACACAGCAGCAAACCTGTTGCTCAATTTCAATGCTTATTAGTGCCCAGCAGGCTCCTACTGGGAAGGTTTCTGCAGAACAAAGACAGACACTAGTGGGTCACCCCCTCACATGCAGTGGGACAGGCCCTGCTTGGTTTGGAATCTTGTGTATCTCAGATCCCCTTCTGACATGTCTTCATACAACTTCACTTGCACACTACAAAGAGCTACCTTTAGACTAGTGGAATGCAAAACCTTCTCATTGGTGCTCTATGCTGTCCCAAATATCCCAGCAGAACAGGAAAGGGCAAACAGGGAAAGCCAGCAGCTGATTGCCTCCACCAGCTCTGTTTCTTGTGCAAGAGCACTGCAGGCTGTGTTCCCAACAGGCCTGGTTTTCCTGCCTTCTCTGCAGAAGTGTCTTTGGGGAGTGCAGCATGGAGACCAGAGGCACCTGCTTCCATAGGATCCCTGTGTTAGGTAACAACATGAATATTTATTTCTCTAACTGCAGCTGTAACTGAGGCAGGATGTAGAACTTTTACCTGCATTAGTGGTGCATAACTAAACCATTCATCATAAGGCAGGCATATGGTTGAGAAAACTAACCTAGCCCAATATCTAATACAGGCTGTTTTGTCTTTTCTGTGTGTGCTGTTTATTGATGTTCTTACACTGCCTACAGTAAAAGCTGCAGTTCTCCATGTTGATGGTACAGGCCAACTCACCTGAGTGCCACAGCCTCCTTGCAAGAGCCCATCAGGCTCACTGATGTGTTTCACTGCCTTAGGGGGTGCTACATGCATTAATAAAATATGTGGGCTCCAGTTTAGGTGCTTATCCTAAATAACCTGCAGAGACAACTTGGCTTGTATTTCAGCAGGTGACCAGTCCAGTGGCTCAAGGGAAGGAGAGGGCAGGTGAAAGGTCCTGATCCAGACTTACACAGAATGCAGTGACTAGTTTTTAGCAAAGACTAAAGACTTTGGAAGAATCCCCAATGCGACCTGAACAGAAAGTGATACTCCATTTGCAGCCACCACCAGCTTTGCTATGACGGAAACGATCAAAGCACCGACACACATGGGTCCTTCTATCTAAACCAAGATCAACTTTAAATTACCCAGTGTAACAGAAGGTACAAACTGTTACAGGCACAGCTTTATGGAGTGATTTCACAGAACTTGCTGAGGGGTTCCGACAGCATTTTAACAGAGGGTTTTAACAGGATGCAGGATGTGGGTCTCTTCTCTGACAAGCCTATCTAGAGAAAAATAACCTTTCCTTACCCATAGTTTATGCATATTTATACCCAAACAAGCACCAGTGAAGGAAACCACACAGTGTTTTCAGTTTTACAGATCAGCTGTTTGACTTCATTGTGTGCCTATCTGCCCAGTAATCTGAGAGCACATAGCAACATAAGTGTTGCTGGGCCAAAAATAGTCCTGCCTTCAGCAAACTTTTCTCATACTAGCCCTGAGCAAAAGCATTTGTAGGAAATGGTGTCTGTCAGATAACAGCTGCTAATTATCAGAACATGGGTGAACTAGGATGATATACAATTAAGAAGTCAGTTT
Organism: Rhipidura dahli; assembly: GCA_013399225.1. Classification (NCBI taxonomy): domain Eukaryota; kingdom Metazoa; phylum Chordata; class Aves; order Passeriformes; family Rhipiduridae; genus Rhipidura; species Rhipidura dahli. Next base: position 152,333 of record VXAC01002802.1, on the reverse strand, counting down.
CTTATATGTGTATAGCCTTTTTCTAGCATATGGTCTACATTGTAGATTATTTTAAAATTTCAGTAGTGCTTAAGGTGGTTAACACAGTTTTTTTATGACAGGAACTATCTTACAGTGAAAACCAAATTAACTTTCATTTTCCATTATCACATTCTTTGCTGGGTATTCTGCTTATAGTCTTTCAAGAAAACGAAACATCAAGAAAAAATTTGTTTTTGAAATTAGGGCAAGAGCAGCATGTTTGGTAACCCGTGTGAGGCTGTTCTGAATAAAATACACAATACATTTTGCAGTGTTTCTAGGTATACGTGTAATACATATCACATCACAGAATCACAGTATGGTTTGGGTTGGAAGGGACCTAAAAGATCATCTGGTTCTAACCCTGTGCCATAGGCAGGGGCACCTTCCACTAGACCAGGTTGCAGAAATCCCCATCCAACCTGACATATACTTCTACAGATTCACTTGTTGCTGTATCCAAGTGTGAAATATACAGCAAATACCTACTGTGTATGTATAAGGAAGCAATTTTAATATTTCTCCTGAGGTTAATGCAAATTAGCATGCACAAGAAGATGACTCATTTGTGATTTCTTATAAATTTACACCTTTCAGTATAAGTGATCCACAAGATGTCAAGCTGAAACACCCTCCTCTTAGTTCTCTGAAATTCATTTACCCTTCTGAAATGCCCAGATTTTTTGCTTTTTACAGGACTTCTGTGAAGCTTATCATACAAACTAGGAAATACCCTAGGAGAAGAAAGCTTTTGAAAGGGACAGAGCCCTTCAAAACGTGGAACTGTGAATGGAAATTTAGGAGAGAGACTTGAAAGTTCAGTATATATGGCATTTAAAATCCTACTCGTAGTACTCTCTAAAACTCTCAGAAACAAGACACAAACAGCTTAATTTACTACCCTTGTTAAAGTTCCTTCTCATTATATCTGTAACACATAGAAATACATATACAAATATATATGACAGTGAACTTGAATTTCAGTTTAATCTATTATGCCTCTCTTAAATTGTTGACACAACTGGGACAGAGGCTTGGATTAGTGAATAAAGATGGAATGGTGTGCAGATTCACAGTTATCTGCTTCTTGGAAACAAACTATTTTTACAAGCAGCTAAGACTGGAGGTGGTTTTTAAATGTTGTTTGGGTTTTTTTTCTGTTTACTTTTCCAAGTTTGAATGCAGACCTCAATTCTAAAACAACCCAAACTCAAAATATCAGAAAAAGGCATTATATTTGGATATATTTACAATGGCTTTGAAATCTCATTGGGAATGTTTCATTTCACAGCACATCACTTTGGAGGGTATTAATGGTAGAAGCACTTCAGTGGAAGAAAGAGTGGATTACTGAAGTAAATGGAGCCTTTCAAGGGGATACCTTTATCATGCCAGAGATGGGGAGAAGATGCAGAAAGTACTTAGACTGAAAAAGATGTTCAGAAAGAAAAAAAAAATTCTCTTCCAGGAAATGAAGTATGAATCAGAAAAAGTGGGAGTTAATAATACAGGGAGCTCTACAATAATAGAAGGCAGAGGGAAGCCATTGTGTACACTGGCAAAAATCAAATGATGGGTTTATAAAAGAGTGTTGCATGTTCCCAGCTGCTGCAGCTCTGCTGAATTTCTAGGCTGCTCTGGTTTGTATTTTAGTAGTTATTTCATTTATTCCAGTAAACATACATCATGGCATGGAGATTTAAATCTGGGGGCACCAGAAAAAACTTCTGGTTTACAGTATTCTGCAGAAAGGTAGCAAAATGGGTCTGGTGCCTCAATCTGTTCTTTTCTACCTGTCTCTCTGTCCATCAGCTGTTGGCCAACACCTAAAGGATTTCCAGATGTAGCACCATTATACTGTGTGTCATCCATGAGTCCCTATTTTCCTCTTTCTGTAGGCTACCCTAGAAGCAGGTTTTTGTTTGGTTTGGTTTGGTTTGTTTTTTCCCCCCAATTTCAGAGACTTTTCGTAGTTAGGGAGAAAACTGTAGATCTCAGAGCACCCAAATTGTTTCCCATACATAGATTAGCACTCTCATTGTTATTTTTTGGTGCATTTTAAACCAAAATTTTGAGTATGAAAATTTGAAATTCTAGCTGAATGCTATGTTTACTAAATATAGACACTCCACTTTCAACTTATTACACTATCCAAAGGCATATTTACCTAGCTGTACATGTTTGACAAGATTCCATCCTGGCATTTCCTGGCTCCTGGTTTTCTCTGTGTAATAAATACATGCTTTGAATTGCATTGTAACTGTTATTCCAGGGTATAGACTTCAGTTTTGCACTGGTATTGCAACTTCTTAAACCGTCTTTGTTCAGAAAACATTAAATGATCACTTTTGTCATCCTCATATATTCACAAATATTTTAAAGCAAAATAATGTTGCCGATAATCTAATGAGCTCGTAAGATTTGTTGCAGCTGGAAGCTCTCAAAAAGTGAGAGGTTATAGATTATTTTCCTCTTAGTGGTTAATCTTGCAGAAAAAATGATGATTTTTGTCTGTTTTGAAGTTGTGCATCCTACTTACAATTTTTCTATTCCTAGAATGATAAAGTAAAACTTCAGAAAATTTTATCTGCAAAGTTAGCAGGAAGAGATTCTGACTGAGCCACTAAAGCCACTGCTGAAAAGGGAGGCTAAATGGTTGCTTGGAAGACCTAAGTTTCTGGGGAGCTGACAGATTCAGGGAACCAAAAAAGGAGAATGAAAATACTTATTCTTAGAACATAGGGAGTATTAAAGACAAAAATCTGTGTCAGGTTGCAATATGCTTGCAATAATGTATTGCTGAATAGTATTTTGGTCTGCTTGTGGTCAACCCTACAGAGAACCGTATTGCACAAAGGAAAGCATGCTTCATTTAAAAGATTGCTTTTTATCTGTAATTGTTTTAAAAACATTTAAAGTCCAAGACCACTACACTCCTGTGCTGAGCTGGTGATGTGAAGGTGGTCATGAGGTATGTAAATATGATATCATGGAGCAAATTCTAGGAAAGAGAAGGGCTTTTGCCGTGGGTCATTTGTTAGAAAGGGGAGGAAAGGAAGCCATGAAGTCCCAGAGAAAGAAGGCTGGTGAGATGCTTATATAATAAGAAAAAATTGAATGTATAATATTGAAGAACTGTAAATTGCCTCCCTCTGTTTCTGTAGACAGGGAGAAGATGGCAACAGCTTAAAAAACTGACATCCACAATTGAATGAAATATATGGCAGTGTTGATGTAAAACTTGGACAAAAATATCTCAAGTGTCTTGCATTTCTTTCATGAATAAGCTTGCTCTCTCACATTCTGTTCTTAAAAAGCTTTCTCGTTGATTTTCATTGTGGAATTTGAAGTGCAGTGATTTTCTCAGACGTGTCTCCTGAATGTAGGTCAGCCATTTAGTGAGCAGAAGTCAATACCATGTGGCTAAGAAACAATCATATGACTCCATTTAGCAGTAAGTGGTGACTCTTTTTGGACAAAGAATTTGATTTACTATTACAGATAGGGAGCAACGTGATGAGTCCAGTGAGACCTACAGCCATGTGTGCGGTCATTCATCCAGCATTAGCATTCACAGCTGCAAGCACTGTACTTGTTGCATTCCTCTTTACATATAATGTTGGTCTCTAGGCACTAAGAATCACAGTTTCTTTTGAAAAAAAATATTTCTGACAGAATACAAGCTTGAAAAGTTCATTTTCCTTCCAAAATTATTCTCAGCTCTATAACCTAACCTTCTTCATGATTTCTTTATATTTAGTAGTATTGTTCACCTTTCACTAATTTTGGGATTAACATAATGGTATGAGAATGTTTCTAAAATACTTTTCCCATTTAAAAAAAAAAAAAGTATTTATCCATTTTTCTCCTAGTATTTTAATTTATTAATTAAAACTCTGACATTAAAAACAAATATTTAACATAAACATGTAGGACCTAACATTTTCCTGCAGTGCTGAGACTGTTAGTGGAGTCTTCAAATGAATGTGTATCAGAAGTCATACTGATGCTGAAGAGATCTTCACCTACTTTAAGCTTTATGAATGTGAGTAGTTCCACAGAAGGACTCACAAATGTAAGAGTAGAAGTCTTTTTTTTTTTAGCAGAATATTATGGAAATTACTGTATTTACAGGCTGAGCCATAGGGGCAGGGCTTTTGTTAAATAATTGCCTCCCTTTAGACTTTCAGAAACCTAGAAAGGTGTTTTTAATGCCCTGTACTCATGTATCTAAAGGAATCACACATACCAATTACTTTTGATCCTTCAGTGCCCGAGGCCTCCTCTGTGCAGAGACCAAACAGAGTAGACAGTCCATGCCCTGAAGGTCTTAGCAGATAAGGTTTGTTTGAGCTGGTGAAATTCCCAGCACAGCTACAACAGGTTGGCTGTGCTGCTCTCCTTGGTGGCTTAACTGGGTACGTGACTGTCCTGTCTCATAGGAGCAACCCTCTGCAGCCCTGCCCCTGGAGTGCACAGAGCTGGCAGGTGGAGCAAGAAAGGGGCTCCATAACATCAGAATGGCCTCAAAAGGACAATAGGATCTCTGTGCTGCAATGGGGTTGGGCACATTTTTTAGGTTTGGTTTCATCTGTATCAGAGAGGCTGAGGTTTGGTTAGGAAGGATGATAAATTAGTGAGAAGGAACTCCTGAAGACACTGAGGATGAGAGGTGGCACTGGGGGGAAGAAGAAAATGAGACGGGCAAGGGAGGATGTAGCTGAGGTGGGGAGAATGAAGCCATAAGTCAAATGTGGTTTGGGCACACAGATAACTGGTAAATACTAGGCTCTTGCAGTTTCAAGGCAGTAGGAACCTATTTTTCCTAAATACTGTGATGAGTTTTTACTCAAGACACTGTTTTTTCCAACTCTCATCTCTCACATAAACTCCTAACTGTCTGACCAGGCAGAGAGAGATACATCCCCATTGTTGTCAGTATCAGGAAGGGCAAAAATTATATGAACACTGATCCAAGAGGTGTTGGGACACTCCTGGGAGTTTCTGGCTTCATTGCAGCAGTGGGAGGGGGTGGGGGGGGGTGGAGAATGGAAAGGCAGAATGGAGGAGAAGCTGGGAAAGGAGCTTTGTAAAGCTGAGAAAGGCCAAGAGCACACCTGCAAACATGGCAAATAGAATCAGGACTTGGCAGAATTTGCAGATTAGTAGCAGACTAGGAAAAAAAATAAGTGCCAACGTGTTCCAGTCAGAAATTAGGGCTGGGTAGACTCCCAGACAAAAGCTTTTGCTGCTGTAAATGAGTTGCAGTTATTTGGCTGTTAGGTTGTTTGCCTGCTCTGGGAAGATGCTTCTTTATTTGGCTGCATTCCTGGTTTGCTGAGATACCCAGAGCACCTTCACATTATAGTGGACAGCCTAATCTATACTAACAATAGACAACAATTAAAAGCAGATCCCATTATCCTACAACATCATTAGGTTTGTCTCTAGTGGGTGTGCAGAGAGAGGAGAGGAGGGATTAGTTGGTTACTTAATTAGGGCCCCTTACTTCTTCAGCTGATCTCAGGCCACTGATGTTTTTGCCTTGGACTGGAGATGACTAAAGGTCATCTAGCAGTACAGGGTAAGCAAAAAGAGATGGTTTATAACTGGAGACAACAGACACCTGAACCCACCTTTATTTTATAAAAATTGCTAGTTAAGATGTCCATGAGAGTAAGAGGAGAAAGAACATGACATACATTCTAATTTCACCCAGCCTGTAGAATCCCATCCCTTGCTTCATGAAATTCTCATTGCTTGAGAATAAACAAGGAGGGTGTATTTCAGCTTGGTACATTGTGAAGCATCATACACCAATACAGATGGTGCTATATTCCACACTTACTTAGAACTCCCTGTTGCTTGTTTGAGTTCAGAAAACAAAACTGGTGCTCATTTCAAAATTCTCACCTTATGTTTTCAAATATACCCAGTATGCTTCCTTATAAACTGTAGCAATGTAAATACAGGATCAAATAAGTTGCACTTGGCTGCCTGTGTAGACTTGCAGCCATTAGTAAGTGTTCTAAACTTTCTGGCACAGGGTAAGACAAAGCATCTCTATACGCATTGATTTCCACAGCCTAATCTTTAAACACCTTGTGTTCAACATATGGGAAATGATTAAGAAGTATTCTGTGGTGCCCTCCTGTCTGCCACATTTTGTCACACTCAGAGATAAAACAAAACCAAACCAAAACAGAAAACCTCAGGGCATTTTAGAAGAGCCACATGAGTGATATCCTGGACCTTTTGTCCATTGCATGAAAGGCACTGGTGACTGATAATGATAGCTTGTCAGATAATACCAGAGCCAAAAACTAATCTCAACTTCTTAGCTACCTGCTAACCATTCACTGCAAACGTTCCTAAAGTTTGAATGCTTGAAAAAAATTTAACAGAGAGAAAGCCATTATTCTGTCACCTTGTTAAAATACAGCTATGGTGGTGCTGTTCAAACATGTTTACAATGCACAATGGAAATACAGGTAGTGCAAAGTCTCAGTACTAAAGAGAGCCAGATCACTTTTAATAACATCCATTAATAATAGTTTTATAAGAGTTGTATTCTTTTAAAATTAATTTTCAAGGTTTTTGAGCTGACAGAAAATAAATGGAACATAGGATACAGGGTTGTTTTAAAGCTGAGATATCCCGAGTTAAAACATGAGGTAACTTTATTAGCAATGTCACATTTTTAGATTATTTCCATAGGTACCAGAACTTGGAGAATCTGAAAATGGAAACCAAAACTGATGCCATCATGTTATTAATCTCATAGTGCTTTCTGCTGCCTATTATCTTCCTGACTTTTGTCCTGCATTTCCCTTTTACATCTGTTTCTATTGGTCTTCTCTTCAACCCTCAAGCCTTATGCAGTGAACTGTGAATATTTTCCCTTAAACATTTAATCACATTCTCCTACCTTTTATCAGGAAAAAAAAACTACTTTTCAACCAGAGGAAAACAAATGCCAGCAAACAGAAGGCATGTATAAGCCCTTCCTTCTTCATCCCCTCCATATGAGTTATAACTGGTGGAGAGGTTCTTGTTTTGGCAATGTTGCCAGCATATTTACCTCTAGAAACCCACTGACATTGCAGAAAATCTGAGCAACAACAGTAGTGGTTTCCCCATTATACATAACCAAACAGAGAGGATGGGAAAGCTCCTGAAGTCATAACACAAAGGGAAGAATGGATGTAGTTTAGTCTGAACAAGATTTATTAAAGATTTAAGCAGATTTTTTTCCCTTGGGAAATTATTATGCTGTTTTAATGTGTATTTCTGGACATTTAACACATTGCTGCAATCACTTTCAGATGACTTAAACATATGCACAGTTATTATTGCTTATTCTTTCTGTCATCTCATACATTTTCATTCAGCTGCTCTTTATTTTGAACCCTCTTTGATGTATCTTGATTTAGGTCTTGCCAAGCTGAGAACCCTTAATCAAGAGAAGAAATACTTCAAAAAGACTTTCTGGCATTAGGTCTTTTCCCCCCTTCTCTCTTTTTCTTTGCTTCTTTATTTTTTTTTTTTTTCCTTTTAACAGGAAAGTGGAAAGAGGGTGGAGAGGATTAATACATGGACCTTGCTCTTCACAGATGTGATCATACAAAATATTTTTGCTGCTGCTCCCCAAATTTCTTTGAAGCATGCTTCTAAAGGTTTTTTTTTTTTTGGATGAAGCTCATCACACAGTTCATGGCATATGGCTTAGAAATTGTCCTGTTGTTAGGTACCACTACCTCCTGCAGGGATCTGAAACTTCCAGTCAGATGTAACATTTGCACACAAACTTCCAGTATGATGTACCTTTTGTTGGACACCCAGACCAGCAGTTCTATTAATTTTGGCAAATACAGCAGTAGCTGCATGGACAGTAACTGTGGGCACTCTCTGATAGTCACTCTGCTCTGGGCAGGGTCAGATTCAGTCATGCCAGTCCCCTATTCTGGCCTGCAATGACTGGCAAGTGGAGGGAAGGCATTCAGGGGAGTGAAATAACTGCTTCAGGATGACACAGATCAATGCTGAATATTACATTGGAAATGGTTGTGATACTAAAGCTGGATTCTGGGTAGTTTCTGGCTAAGGGAGAGCCCTCATCACCTGCCTGGCTTTGGCTGCACACCCTCATTGTTTGGGGGTGTACTGCTTGGGCCGGGGTTTCTGTCTAAGCAGTTTTACCTCCTTTTCCCAACACAAATAGTTTCCAATCTCTGTGAAAAACAGTGATCATATCTGAAGAAAAATATTTTCATACTTGGTATCAACTTGATAAACAATCCTTTACAGGTGGACTTAGAAACAGCCTTTTCAGCACTCTGGAGGTCAATAAATTCAATTAAATTGTACTCCCCTTCCAATTGGAATAAAATCTGTTTGGCCCCCAGGTTACTTACAGGCAATTCACATTTAATTTTCTTGTAATGAATCATTAGGAAATTCACTTAATTCACGTAGTGCTGGCACTGTTCTAAGATCTAAGCTACTTCTGTTCAGAGTGAGAGACACCTTCATCACTGCCATCTCCCTCTGAGGTGCTCACCTACAGCCCTGCTTGCACTTAATGGAGCATCGCTGACACACGTGGGATGTGTTTTGCCTCTTCTTGAGATGTCTGAAGCAGATAAAATGAATGATTCTTTAGAACTGCTTATTTCTCTCCATGGCCAAAAAGGAGTCTGTGTGACCATATATAGAGCATTTTAGGCATCCTAATGTGGATGAATGAATTTCGCACTATGGAGCCACAGATCCAAAGTGCACAGTGTAATAAAACTGTGGTAAACAAGATTTCATGTGTGATCTCATGATGTGATCACAGAGTGAATAACAGAATGTTTAACATTAGAATACCACGCTCAATTGTGAGTTTGACTGAGTCAGCCACCGCTTCTAATATTGTTCTCCACATAGAAATTAAAGACTGGAACTGGAGCAATCTTGTCTTTTTCTGGATACAAAACTAAGGAGAAATCTATCCTCAGACAGATTTCTGCACTGGGATGAAGTTTTCCTCAGCTTTGTGGGTGTTGTGTGCCAGCAATTCTGTCTTGCTCTGTGTCATATGTCTAGAGAGGACTTGGACTCAGTGCTTTAGAGCCTTCAAGGATTTGGGATAATGTGACTTCTTCGTTCTCCTAGCCTGAAGTGTTATCTCTCCCATATTTCTTTGTGAGATGTCTGATCTCCCTTTTTATAGGATGTGTTTACAGTTTTCTTTTCATGTCATTAATAAATTAAATTCCCCATGAATGTTCCATATTTCTTCCTGACTTGTTCAATTAATAGCTGGCTCAAAATTTTCTCCAGTACCCACAGTTTACTTTTAAACATATTCTGGAAAAAACACACAGTTTAATTTTTTCTTCTTATCTTCTTGCTTGTGACTGCTTTTCCCTGGATTTCAGTGTATCCACCCTTCTTTTTTCTTATGTTACAGATATTGATTTGTGTTTTCCACATTATTTTGAAATTTGAACATTCTCTCTTTCCATTGTAATTTTTGGCTGCAAACATGCTGGTGTCTATTTGATATTGCAGTGCTATTTCATGTGGATGCTCAGTGTCACCATGCACCACATGCTCACATTTTGGTTTCATGAGGTAGAAGGGCATAAAAAACATCCAAAATCTTCACATAAAATCTCTGGTATATCTCAGAGATATGTGTTACTTAAGTGACATGAAAGCTCTCTGTTTTGCAGTATTACTAGCAACAGTCAGTCATGAATGAACTATTGATCCTTCATGCTTTAAGGTTTGAATTAGAGAATCAAGTGTTTGGAATTAAATATATGTGATGATCCTGCTGAATCAGAGACAAGGATTTGTCCTTCATTTCCATTCACATTAATCTAGTCCAGCTGAAGGTTTACAAAGCATGTGCTGCCCAGAGAACAAGGTCTAGAAAAGGACTCGTATCTGTTATGTCTTTGAGTAAAAGAATCAGGAAGGTATTTTGAAACTGGTTTGTTTTTGATGGTGTAGATTTCCATAATCTTTTGCTGCTCAATAACTTTTTACTGTTTTGTAGTTTCATCTTAAAAACCTGCCCCTGGGAAACTAGAGGCAAGCCAGTGTTCCTGAAGTGACTTTTCTTGTAATCACACCATTTCAAATGAATGCTCATAGGGTAAGGCAATTCAGAAGGGTGATTTTAACCCAGCCCTGGAGGCCACATCCTACATAAGGATCTCTTTGAAGGAGAATAGTCAGGCTGGACCTCTGCATGCAGTGCTGGGGCAGGCCCTCTGTAGAAATGCAGTGATCAAAGTCAGGCTGAAGGGATGGGATTTTTCCCATGACTGGCCGTGTTTAACGCTGGGATAGCATCACATCCTTGTGACAACCATTTCCCTCTGTTGAGCCTTCATGTTTCCCCTTCAGCATTTGCCTCTGCCACTCCTCCAGATGCAGGTTAGATAAGTAGTTACTCCACAGCCTTCTTTCAAATCACCATATATATGTGGACCAAAAAAAAAAAAAAAGATATTAGACTGTCAGTATAAAATCAATATGCAAATTTCCCAAACCTAATCTTGTAAATGTTTAATGCAAAAATATAATAAAGATTCTTAGGCAAGCCATGCTGAGGATTTCCATATAGAGCAACTGGCCACTAAATTCCTGTGATCAGCTTCTGGATTCTGTCCCACGCTGTTCAATTGTTTTGCTTTGAACAATTAAGAACAGCAGATAAAGCAGCACCCTTCAATATTTTTTTTTAAGAATTTATTTTCTGAGTTCTGAACCACATCACATTGTACAAACTTCTAAGATTAAATTAGTGGAGATTTAATTAGATTAAAATTAAATCTTCTAAGATTTAATTAGTGGAAAGTATGGTCAAAAGCAAGCTATCTAAAAAATATTACTCAAGGAATCATGATTTTTCATCTCATATATTTGAAGAGTACACACCCATAAGGATTAGTGACTCCAGCATTTACAGGGAGTTAATGGATTTCTTTAATTGCTCACACCCAAGTTATTGGCAAACTGTGCAAATTATGTGAAAAATTACCTGTAGTTCCAGGCACTGAATCATACACCTGAGCAATGGGCAATTTAAGCAAAATTTCTGCTTCAGGAAAACAACAAAATGCTCTTCTCTTGTTAGTCTTGAATTGTTAATTGCATAAAGGAGAATTGCTTATATATTAAAAAATGATAGTTGAAAATTTTCCAGCAGAGTATTGTCCCATGGGGAAATTCTCCTGTAGGAAACATTGAAAGAAAAATCTTGGATTGAGACATGTCCATACTTATACAAAACAGACAAAAACCCTAACTTAGATTTTTGTTTTGAAATTAAAATAACACTTTAAAAGCAGTACATAGCATTATAAATCCTAACATTACAGCAAGGAAAAAAAAAGATATTATGACACAACAAAAGGTTTTGGCTTTAGCAAATGAGAATGTTCCAGGTACATGTGGCAAGTTTTCTATGACATTATATTTAAAGAAAATTCAGAATTTTCATTTTTAAAAATTCAGTGCTGAAACACAGTATTGTGTCTTAGCTCTGAATTCCTGATGGAATTATATCTTTCATTTTTGACCATTTTAAATACCTTGCCTTTCATGGATATTACTGTATTCACCAAAGTTCAGCTGCAACTGTTGATCTTACAATTTACAGTCCTGTTGTGTCTTGGTAAATTGATTTTCTCAGTTGAGTTTCCACAATTTACACAAAGTGTTAGACTCACCAGTTCTAGTCAGATGGGAAAGCTAGTCTTCATTCTAGACCCAAAACTTAAAACTCAATTTTAAGCTGAAGAAAAAGCAACCGAACTTCCTAAGGAGGAATAAAACAATGCTGGCTGCTTTTTCCTTGCAGATAAACAGGACGTATCCAGGACAGCTCACCCAACAGCTTTCTGGGTTATTGAAACCCAAATCCACCAATGGCTTAAACCCAAAAGATTCACTTCTTCATTTCAAAATACAAATATTGGTTGTCACTGAAATATTCTGTGTAACTGAAAAACAGAGAAAATGTTTCATGTGTGATGAATTCTCATGAGATTGCCAGAATGTTAATTCATGAGTTTTACTACTTTGGGGCAGGAATCTTTGTTATTTTACACCACTGCATGGGGGCACCCCATAGCTACTGGGATAGTTCAAGAGTAATAACAACACTTGTTGCTGCTCTTGCTAGAAGTAGTACATGAGGATACTGCTAGCAGAACTGGAAAAAATTAGTACAGGAAGCATGCAAACTGGTGTGAGAAAATTTCCTGACAAGTGAGAAATTGCAAGTTATGGAGTATTTCTCTAAGGGAAGTGATTGCAACTTCATTGCTTAAGATGCAAGATGATTTAGAAGGAAACAGGACAAGTCACTAAATATTAAACTGTAGCTAAAAATTTAGACAAAGGGACTGAATAATGTCTCAAATATTTCTATCATCAAACTTGTCATGAAAATAATATAGAAGAGGATTAAATTGGTTTCTTGGAAGTTTCATGAATCTATATAATTATTTTCAATGCATTCTTTCAAGTAAGTCATATCTCCCTCTGTGCCTCCCTGAAATCACCTGCCCTGGCCCATGCACCTTGATGGGTATGGTCATAACCCACTGACTTCTCTGCTGCCAGCACACATGGCATGTCCAAGTGGGAAATACATGTTGAAGCACCTCTGTAATTAAATGCATAATAGTGAAATTAATTCAGTGTACATAAATAGGAAAGGTTTAAATACCCACATTCAGAATTTTCCTGTTTACAAAATTCATGTGACTGTTGGGGTAGAAGATGTCCAGATTGCATTTACAGACCATATCACCTGGGGTCAGTCTAGCCAAGGCTATCCTAAATTTTCTCAGCAGCTTAGAATGAATTTTGCTCTCTTCTTCTCCTTCTTGTATCTGGGGTGACCAGCTCAGGCTTAGAGGGCAGTGAGTGAAGCAAGAACTGGGAAAACCAACAGAGGTCAAGGAAGCTCTTCTAGGGAAGTTACAGCAAAGTAAGAGATCTGAAAATAGCTAGAAAATGTCTACATATTTCCAGTAGTCTGGGTTTGGAATGTATCCAGGGAGGAAAAGGAAACCAATGATCTTGTGTAAGTGGACGCTGCTTCTGCCTGTCCCTCAGGAGCAGCAGGCTGAAGATGCCAGTGAGGGTTTCCAGAGCAGTCAGTCTTCTGGCTGGAGGAGGAAAAGAAGGAAGGTTGCTACCCCAAGAAACCTCCTGTTTTCCTCTGACCTAAACCTGGTACTACCTATTGCTGCTGTGGCCTATAACATTGCCCTAAATCTAGCATGGCCAGCTTGCCTAGTAGTAAGCTGGCATCATTTCACACATAGTTTATGGTGTAACAAAAAACTGGTAGCATATCCCAGCATTTCAATGTGGAATACAGCATAAAAATGGCAGAATAGCAGACTACTTGGAGGCAAAATCCATAGTGAATACTGAGTAGTAAATTTTTTCCCTTGGAATTAAATTATCTGACATAATGAAGTCAAAATAAAAATATTTAGCTCTTAGGGAAGGATCTGATAAGAATGAACATTTGAATTTTATTGTATTCTGATAGCTTTTTCGGCTGATTTGCAGAAAATAGTTGTACTCCACCCTGCAGTACCATATACAAGGAAATAGCAGCTTTAATGAACAATGAGGAATGTCCTTTGTGACCTTGTTTTGTAGAGCCTTGTTTAAAAATATAAAATATTGTTGAATTATAACAGATTAATCTTCACAGATCTCTCCACTTCCTACTTCCACATTCTACAAGCGTAGTGTAAAGTGTAGTCTTGATTTGAGCTTATTCATGCAAGAAGACCTTCAGCTCAGATTCTTCTATAGCAATTCAGTATTTATTATCAGTCTTTTATTACATTTGATCTCAGTCAAACACAGCTGGGTGAGGTTTATCCCGTAGTTATTAGAGAGAATATACATAATGGATAAGTAAGGCCCATTGTTCTCATATATTCAGGGTAACCATTTTCCATTACTTAACGCCTTTAAGGACTGTACTTCAAAGGCCATTACTGCAGTAAATATTCAACTCATAAGTAGTTTTCATACAAAGATGGGCAGTAAAGCAAAATTAATTTCTAGCTGGAACTCAGGCTCCAAAGGTTAACAGTCTCAAACTGTTTTTAGATAAAGGTTTGGTGTCTAAGATGAAGGAGTAGCATTACTTGAATTGCTTTTTTGCTGCTGCATAGCACCATTACCTGAAGGTAAGAAAGATCTGTAAGTGAAATGAGATTGCTTACTCTACTGGGAAAATGCCCTGGTCAAAGGAGCCAGTTTCAAGGAGCTGGCCAGGGAGCCCCTCTTTACTGCCTGACCATTTCACTGAATGAAGATAGTAGATCCAAATCAGTGGCATTCCATTTTCTCCTATATGCTTGGCAGCTTTTATTCAACTTTCCTCATTTACCTGTGTTTGCTAGTCTGGTTTTCACTTTAATTTCTGAAAGTATTGGATAGAATATATGACCAGAGATTTAGGAGGCTTGAAAATGTCTTTTAGAGTCATGAATATCTGTGCTCCCATATATCTTTTCTGGCCTTATATATTCTGTTTCTTCTAAATGCTTTTATGGAGGCAGTGCCCCTTCTCATGTACTGTCATCTGTCTCTGACCTATTTGACACCCTTCAGTAAAGGACTTGATCTCAGTAAAGTACTGAGATATTGCTGCTGGAGGCGACAGATATTTTATGAGTTCTAAATTCAGGAATATTATCACCAGGCATTGTACTAAAGCAGAAAGCAGCTATTAAGCCTTCTATCTCTTAATGCAGTGTTTGAAGTCATATGCTGATATCCCTGGAATGGTGTCAGATTAAATCTCCTGGACCCTGAGTCACTGGTCTATTTTATTGGACAGCTTCTCTGCTGCTACTAGTGTGTTTCATATACGGTGGTCGGTGTTCTGCATCCTGCTGCCTACCTCAGGCTATTGACTCTCAGCAGTTTTGTGTTTTGTGACCTAATGGTTTATTTTTAGTTCTGCTTGCACTACTGTTGTGATCTCTGACTTTTCTTGGAGTCTATTTAGCTCTTAAAATATTACTGACCAACTAGTAACTCATTGCTTTCCTACTAAACTTTTGTTGAATTCACTTAGTTGATGAAGTTTACAAATCTGAAGCTTCATAGGGAACTTTGACAGCTTCTGAGTGTATGAGGTAATATATACACACATACTGCCTTATCCTCTCAGTTATGAAGCATTCACTCACCTTTTCATTACAAAAAGTCTTAATGCTTTTATTGTTTATGACAGGCTTTGAGTTCAGAAGGGAGAGGGCCTTGGGCTAGAGATGTGACTCTTCTTGCTCCCATGCAATTCCAGAGAAGTTTAGCAGAGATATAAGCTGCTAGAAATCACTGTTTCTCACCTCATACTTATGTTCTTCAGAGAAATGTTAGTACCCTGCACAAAAGAAGTGCACATAAACATTTTAAATAGCTGTGTTAAAAAATACCACCAAAGGAAAAGCAGCAGCAGCAACAGCTGCCTGGAAACCACAGGCTGACAGTCACAGGAAGATAACTAGAAACAGACCATCCTATGAAAATCTTTTTCTGCCCCTCAGAAACCCATCTGAAAAGATTCAGCATTGGCTCTAGCAGTCCATTCCCACAGTTTGAGATAATAACTTCCATTTTTTTGCCAAGTGCCTAGGACAATGAAGATATCTGCAATATTTTATGGATTGCACTGGTGTGACCCTGTCTGTCTGAATTTTGTATTCATGGTGACCTGCAGCCCAGCCAGGGTCGAGGCAGTAACCCAGCCTGCCTGCTCCACTGGACTGCAATCCCTGTAGGTGTCTGCCTCTTTCCTTTGGTGCTTCACTGTGCCTGTCCCCACGTGCTGTGAAATGGAGCTCAATCATCCTGCACATGCCCTGCTGTGATCCAGGTGGAAGTGTGGATGGGCACACAAAGCCTTCCTAAGATCCCAGAGGAAGCCAGAATGAAACAAGGTGTGGTCAGCAGAATAACAAAGCTCTCTGTGGGAAGTGCTGGCACTCCACTTTTTCGTATGATGATCTTTCCTACGATTTTAACATTTAGGAAAGAAATCTAAAGTTAAAAGGTTTAGCTGCTTTTCTGTCAAGGTGCAATGTTGTCCATATCAGCCTGAAGAGTGTCCTAGTTGCTAGCATAAAACTAAGATCACTTTTGTGTGTTTTCCAGTTGTCTGCAGGACTCCTACCTGTCTGGTTTCGTGGTGGCTCAGATTAAAAGAAGAGATAAAAATTTCTTTACACAGAGGTGTAAAAATTTTGCCTTATCATGGTGTTCATGAAACTAAGCACTGGCATGGCTGTAAGGGGCAAGTAGCACATCCTCTCTGCACCTTTCTGCAGAAGTGAAGTAGGCAGCTAAATAGAGGCATTTGCCACTTCCCCATCAGTCCACCTATGATTTGGTGAACTACACTGTCCTTCAGATGTGCCTCAATAAGATGGACCAGATACCCTCCAGCAGGCCTCTAAAGCCATCTTGCTCTCTTTGCTGATTGAATATGGAACTTACACCACTTTGCTTAAGCTGGGTTGGATTGTATGCCTCATTTCACTTTTGGGATGTAATTGTGCCTGCCAAGGCTGACTTGAACCAAAGGGAACTGCAAGTACTGTCAAGGAGGAAGTGAAACAATGGCAAGGAGATAAGGCATCTTTGGGTATAACGTCAAAAAGTTAAACAATGGCCAAGCAATTGACTGGGGGAATGTTAATTCTAGGTGACAAGCAGGGTTGCACAGGCTACTTGGTAAGGCTAAGGATCACACTGAAACATTTATCAGTTCAGTTTGGAAAGTCTGAAGTAAAGTGAGATAAAGGTAGAGCTTGGGAGGCAGTGGCTTCATGCAGTACAGGTGAATCAAAGCACATCAGCATGTCCACAACTGTGCTGCCCCAAGGGGAAAGAGAAATAACAAACTAAATAAGAGTACTGAGCTTGCACTTTTTTTTTTCCTGCTCACCATGGCCTGAGGCAGAATTACTAATGAATTTCTCTGTAAGAAACTGAGTTGTTTAAATCAGCCTGTGGTCAAATCTATAGGCAGTGTTTTCTGAAAGGGGCAAAGGGTCTGTGATGTGGGGAGGTCACTGGTGGAAGCAGGGGTTTGATTAGTTGGTGTGATTTCTGCTGAGAGAGTGTGGCTGTCCCATCTGGCTTGTGAGCAGGGTGGAGGACTGTGTAGGTCCCAGCAGGTCCCTCCTGCATGTGGAGACCAGGGAGGAGGGCATGTGAGTCTGGGGAGTTTTTGGTGTGGCAGAGGAATGGCTCCAATTCCCATATTTTCTGCATGTGCTAGTCTGCTGCTGGTCTGGGACAGCAGAAGGAAAATTTCTGATGTGTGGCAAACACAGCTGTCCCTGCCACATCAGTCAGGCAGAAAAAAGGGGAAGATTTCATCAGGGGTTGTAATATATTCACCCAGAGATCCAGTCTAAAGTGCTGGTTGCCAGAGTTAAAGATGTGAAGGAAGCTCAGCCTGTCATGTGTCAAGGATGTGCACAGAAGGAAGGGAAAGGCAGAGTTCACCCTGAGGCCAGGATACCCAGTGACACACTTAGTCCTGTAGATGAAGCAGTGGAGGACTCTGCTTTCAGGGTTGAGAAACATGAGTGTATCTCTGATGGCAATATTCATTGGGAAGAGGGGACTATTGCATACACTACAGTTTATTGTTCCTTTTAATTGATCAGAAAGAAAAATTTAAGAATTTGTATTAAGCCAGCTCTGTTAACAAGGATTTTATTCAAGATTGCAAACAGAGGAAGTGAGAACCTAGGAAATGTCAAAACAATCATTTCTTCTGAAGCCGTAATCAATCTGTTGCATGTATGTGTTATGATACAGTTCTTTAGTTACACAGCAGTGTGGTCTTTGTCTACAGGATTCAGTGCATAGCATAATCAGAACAATGCACAAGAGTTGTTAATAAAAAACCCCCCCAAACTTCTATAGAAAGAGAGAAGTTTAAAAATGCATTCCAGCAGAGCTGGTTGGTTTCTACCCAAACAATCAGTACTAGTCTCCAAGTAAAAATATATTCATCCATCAAGGAACCCTTGGGATTAAAAAACCCACCTAGCTAAACAGAAAAATAAAATGTAAATATGTCCATAGAGTCTTGTTTCTGAAATATGTATCACTTCACTAAATAAAGCTGACACTCTGTGGTATTGGAGAAGTGATTAAGAGCCCGAAGTGTATTCTTCCAGTGGAAAAAGCTCTATATAAAGGAAAAGGAAACAGAAGGACTTCTAGTTCATTTGGCCCTGTTCACAGTTTATGTGACAAATAATTACAAGCTCAGATGTTCCAGAACTGCTCCTTAAGTCTCCTTTAATGTTTTTTAATAAGCTTGCCTCTAAAGTGCCATAACCCAGATTTTTTTAACATTTGTTCAAGGGAGTGTTTATTTGTGGGTTCATTGGTCACATCTTATGGCCACTATTGCCAGTTGCTGAGGTAGTCTACAAGAAGTATAAATCCTGCCCGAATATTGTTTCTCCTTGTAAACAATTTCAAATGAAAGGGGTCAAGGCTGACATCATCAGGTGCTGAGAGCTGAGGAGAGAGGCAGAATGCAGTTCAAGAGGCACCCTTTTAAAGTGGGAGTCTCACCATCCAAGTTCTTAATAGTTTTTCCCTTGGTCTGTATTGCTGGATCCAAGTTTCTACCCCTGCGGTCACCTTCTGTACTAAGTTAAAAGTTAGGCAGGCATGCTTTCATATTTCTCCTTCTCCTCATTGCCCTCTTCTCCTCATTTTGCCCTGCACAACCTTCTCCCCACGGTGAGGAAGCCAGGGCCAGGCAGCAGATGCAGAACAGCAGTGGCATGGCCAGGGACAGCCGTGACCAGGGCAGCCCCCACTAAGGGCAGAGACAGCACAGCCCCTGCAGCAGCAACTCATCCACAGGAAGTGTTCTCCCTGCAAAAGCAAAAGGGGGAGTTTCTCGCGGGAAAAAGCAAACCCTGTTTTCCTCCAGGAAAACAGAGATGACAGGCAGGTAGATCCCTGTAGCTAGTCTGAAAAGATGTTGCCAAGAAAAGCAAAAGCACCCATGCAAATACCTCTCTCAGCAAGGTGAAAGGCTCTAATTTACAAACAAATTTAATTTTCATCGTTCTTTCTCCATTACATATTTTTTTTTGGCCTTGTGTGCCTTCCCAGATGATCTTCTTTTCCTCAAACATGACCTTTCCAGGAGATGGAAATCACATTTTCCAGCCATCTTCTTTCCACCCATAGCTATAACTACTTCTGGCTGAGGCCCTAGGATGTTTTATCAGGTTGAGACTTATGAAGTTGCTGTGCAGCCCAAGCAGAGCTGAGCTCTGCTAGAGGGCTCCAGAAAGACCCAGTGGCCAGTGATCTGTCCCCGTGACAGACTGGAGAGTGAGAAATGGTGAGAGTAGCAGGCAGTCTGGTGGGTTGGGACCCCTGGTGTCACCTGCTGCTGTGCTGAGCAGCAGGTCCTGCAGTGATGCTCCTGCATCCTGGGCCTCACCGTGCTCCCCTCTTCCATGGGGCATGCAGGTCTCACATCTTGTTTTAGGTATAACCCTGAAAGTGACTGAATCCTTTCCTCAAGATCCCTCTTCCCACAGACAAAGTGAAAAGGGGAAAATTATTTTTGATGCCCAGACTTACTTTTAGCAGCTTCTTTACAACTCCACATCAACTATATCACAACACTAACATCAGACAGACCTAGCTGCAGCCAAAACAGACAAAAAGAAATAATTTCCCCAGGCCTCCCCTTTGCAGCCATGCTTGAACTTTTAGAGTTAGGAGAATAACAAAGCCTATGAATCCTGTTAAGAAGTACTGCAAAGGGGCTTCCAAGAGAAGCTTTGGTACTTCCCTGAGAAGTCTGATCACTCCTTGGGGTAGATCTACCATCAGTGTTAACAGGGGTGAAAAGCCAAGGCATCCCCAGTTGTGGTGGGGCTCTAAAGGGCCTGCAGAGGCAAGGTTTGGGCGATGGAAAGAATTTTCCACTGCCCAGTTGTTTGTCTTCACCATTCCTTCAGCAATGCCCAATCTACCCCTAGGTTTAGAGTTGAGGCAACAGAGAGAAAAAAATATAGGGGTCCAGTTGAGGGCAGTGGTCCAAAGACTGTTAAGGGAGACCTAAGGCTGCAAGAGGAATTTCCTCACAAGAAGCTTTTCATCCAGGTCACAGCTGTCCTTTGTTGTCTCATTTTCCTAGGACTTTCTTTTGTAGGATATCATGTTTATTTCCATTAAAACACTTGCTGAGAACTATCAAGAGCAGATGTGTGATGATGTCTTGTTATGTGCAAACTGAAAACAAAATTGCAAAACAATACCATAGAAAATGCTCTCCAGCTGGAAAATAAAAGTACAAAAGAAAGGTCCTGTAATGTTATGGAATACAAACTATGTGTTAAAGGGGCCTTTTGAATTTGGAATTAAGTCTGTAAGAGGTAAGGGAACTGTTATGGCACAGGAGCTAGGGTATGGGGCTGAGTGAGAGACCTTAATGGCTTCTAAGACAGGAATGGAAGGAGTACGAGGTTCCAATTGCAATCTTGAGCACAGTAAGTCATTTAAAAGTAAGCAGTGACTTTATGGGTGTCACCTATGAACACGCATGCTGGTGGTAATTCAGGAAAATCCCCAGAATATGAAACTGAAGGAAGTAAGCATAGTCTAAAAGCACCCATCCCAGCTCAAAGTGAGCTGTAGACATAGATAACAGGACTAGTAATTTCTTACTCCTACTGTGAAAACCCCACATTTAAGAACTGAAAAGAAACTTGCCCAGAATTCAGAATTTCCCAGACTTTTAGAACTTAAAGTTTAAAATTCTCTGAAATCCAGATTTTGTGTTCTGGACCCAGTTAGGCTGGTTGGTTTTGTGTTCAGACTCATAATGCCTGATGAATACACTGAAAAATAACCTTCTTCCTCTAATAATTTTTTTCTGGGGACAATAACTGTGGAATATATCTCTTTATATAAGTTATTTCTTCCTTTACACTGATAAAGCTAGCTAACACCTCACAGGGGCTTCATAAGCATGACAGTGTTTCCATAATGTAGCTGAGGCAGGAGCCACGTGCATCACCCTGCTGTAACAGTGCTGTTCACAGCCTGTTAATCTGCCCCAAACTGAATTGCTCTCTGTGGTTGTACTGTAGCAATGAAGAGATGATGGTGTTTTTCTAACATTTCTATTTCCTATTAGGATCTCTATTGTGTGCAGCTGCTGCAAGATGCAGCCCCCTGTTCAGCCCTGAGTATCATTTGCCTTCTCAACCATACATATTAAGAGGGGACAGGAATTCAAAGGGGGGATGATCATGGGTGGCAGCCTGTGCATACAAAGAGATGGCAACCTGGGTACCGAGCATCATCCTAACCAGCTCCCCCAGCAACAAGAAGTCATAGACAGAAGACTTGGATCTTGTGATGAAGCTGATTAGGGTGTCTCACAGGAAAAAAAAAAAGGAAAATTTTCAGAGGGTGGGGGGGGGAACAAAATTTAGTAGTCTGTTTGGGTGACCAGAAAGAACTAGATTTTATCAAGTAGCATTTGAGGAAGGAAAATGTCAGTGTATGTGTATTGAGCTGAGTGTTCTAGAGTGTAAATCAGGAGCAGAGGGACAAGGGCAGAGGAAGGCTCTAGGACTTCTTTGAGAAATGGGGAAGCTGGGGCAGGGACACTGGCACAGGAGTATCCAAGTGTTGATTAAAAATGAACTGTTTTTAACATTTTACCAGTTTTAACTTAAAACAGCAGTCCTGTTCTTCAAGTGGTGATCTCATTTAGCTTTATACCTCTGAAACATGTCTTGTGGCTTTCCAAAGTTATCTACAAGACTATACAAATTTTTATGTCCACTCAATTTTTTAACTGTACTACATCAGATAGACCTAGATCATATAAATATCTTTTTCTTGCTTAGCTCTTAGGCAATACAGTAATGTGTTTCCTTCAGAAAGGCAGAGGCATCACCTGATCACCACTCTCGCTCACTGTGGATGCTGTGTTACATGTAAATCTCCAGCCCTGGGTTGTGGCAAACCAAGGACTGCAGTTTTTCCTTTCAGCCTGCCTGAAGATCTGGTTAATTGTCCTTATACCTCTGACCACAAGCATGAAGTGCTGCTCTCCAGGTCTAGTCTGTACCTAGATGAAAAGGGGTCTCTCTCTCCAGCACTTACTTAGCACTTGTCTTTCAGCAGTGCCAAATAAACCTCTAGTGTAATAAATAGTTTAAAATCTGTTCTTTGCCTCAAAGAAAAAAATAAATAACAATAATAAAAAATGCTCCTCACACAGGCTCACTAATTTTCCTATCCAGTGAAGAACTTCTTTTCAGGGTCAAATGGACTAAATGCTCTTTGGTCTTTTTCTCCTGTTGGTCTAAGTGCCCTAGCACCTTCCTTTACATATAGCAGTGGATTGACACATATCTAGGTTCAACAGGAGCTAGTTAGCTTTAACTCAAAAAATAAACAATAGGCTTGTTTATCAGCAATAGTGACTGAAAGCCATTCACTGTTCTTCATGGTATTTAGTCTTTACCACGTCAAGCACTAATGATTCTGAATAGGGCAAACAATTTTCCCTTGCACAGTTTCCCCCTCCGAGCTCCTCTGTCTGGTCTCCACTGCAATTAACATTGAAATAATGGTGTGTAACATGTTCGTCACAGACGGAAGACATTTCTGGTATGGAGGTGAATTATTTATGTATCTTAGCTGTAGATCTGGCTAATAATTTTGTCATTACACACTATCTCACCCACTCCTTCTGTCCTATGCCAAAATGGTAAACCCCCTGAAATTAAATTGCTATTTTTAAATTCTAGAGCATTATTTTATTTGTACTCTCACATGTATTTTAATATAGTGAATTAAAAACCCTGAAACAGTCTGCACAGTTTGATCAAAGTGTGTATTTAACACACAATCTGTCTCATTAATGGCAGATACTGAACTTCAACATCAAGAGCGGATTCTACCCACAAAAATCCTGGAAATCATCTTCAAACTTGGAGCCTATTTGCACACATTCAATACTGTGTTAATAAGCTATAGCATCTACCCTTTGTGTTCCTGGAGTACACTTCCAATATATTTGGATGCTGAGTGGCTAGGAAGATGCACTCACAACTGATAAGCAAGAATGAGCAAGTTAAGAAAATTCAACTATTTTTGAATATGGTGATTAATTCTCCATCAGTTCTAATGTTATAACACTACATCTGAGGTCATAAAATTGCTGCAAATTGCTGCAGTCAAGAATTTCCATTTTATGGATTGAAATTCCAGTTCTTAAATTCCCTATAAATCTATGCAATACACAGCTTTTCTTAACCATATCTTGTTAATCAGTCTCCACACCCAGTGATTCTGGTTATAGCTCTTATATCTCTGATATAAGAGCTATAACATCTAACACAAGCAAATGACTTCATGGGACTGGAACATCAAATGATAAAATGTGAAATCCTAAGTGTAATTTCTTTTCATTTTGGTTTGGTTTTGTGGTAGTCCCAACTAGTGCTTTATCTCCACACTGCCATGCTTGGTCAATATCTGGCATGCACAGCTGTTCATGTGCTTTCTCACGTATGTGCTGACACTGTTGTGACCCATTTGAGATGTGTGCTGAGGGAAAAGTGAGTGGCATGTTTTTGCACAGTCATTTGAACCACCTGGCTCCATGTGTGTGTGTGAGTGTGTGTGTGTGTGTGTGAGTGTGTGTGTGTGAGTGTGTGTGTGTGAGTGTGTGTGTGTGTGAGTGCACGCACGGCTGTGTGTGATGGCTGAGAGCAGAGATCACACATGCAACCCTGTCATTTGACATTACAAGTGAATATCTACCTCCAGCTTTATTGTTTTTCAGACAAGGGCTTTGGGCATGTTGTATTCAGAATGGCCTCACCTGGCATTCCTTTTCTGCAGCTAATTCCCTTCAGTGTCTCATTTAAATGTATCCCATTTGCTGAGCATTTGAAGCTGAAGGGCTCTCTTATGTAATAATAATGTACAACACAGCCCCCCAACACGCCCCCATGATGTCAGTATCATCTGAATTTTACACAACTACCTGCCTTAAATTTTGCCAGCTCTTTCCCTGACTGAAATGTATTTCATTGTATATTCCTTGTACACTGTTTTTTCCATAGTAATTGAGGATGTGTTCCATAGTACAGTTTTAAATGCAATATGCCAGACAACTGTTTTTTCCCATTATTCATTTTAGCTGAAATAATAGAAGGACTTTAAATTTTGAATGCCAACTGTTCTTTTAAAAGCTAAATACCTTCTGCGCCTGTCTGTCCCTTTTAGTGAAGGAAAAAAAAAGGAAAGTATTGTGATGATTAGATACTTTGGGGCAGCTCACAAAAATGCTACTGTTCTGCAGAACATAATGAGACATATTATTTTCCAGGAATTGCAAGGAAATTAAAGGAAACATAGGTCACCCAGGAGTGCTGCAACTCTGAAAATGAAGCATAATGCTTGATGGCAGCTGAGGCAGAGCTGCTTATAAGGCAGCAAAGCTTTTTCTAATTCCTTCTATTTTTATCTGTGTTTCTCCTATTTATTTAAGAAAAGAGAAAAAAAGGGGAATTTTGGTTTTCCAAAATTTTAGGTTCTTATTTTGACTCATCATGTTAATGACAGCTGTGGGACTGTACACACTTTGGGGCAAAGCCACTTGAAGTCAAAGAATTTAAGTCTGTGGATCCCACTATTGTCATGGGATCTTTTAGAAATATGAAAGGCCAAGTGAGAGATCTCATTGATTTAAAGAACAGAGATATTCTTGCTTTGGACATGAAAATGGAAAGCTAATAGTGCTGAGGAAAATAGCTGCAATTAACTGCATACTAATATTTTGTCCAAGATTAGTATTTCCGGAGGAAAATGTGCAGAGCCTTTTGGAATCTTTGAATTTCTGATGGTAGCTCTTTTATGCCCCAGCAGCTGGTTGCCTTTCTTAGAGATGCTAGAGATTTGTCTTAATCCCAGTTTGAAGTTTTCTTCCCAATCAAAGGCTGAATAGGTATTGTGCTTCCTACCTTACTAAATGCTTGCTGAGATTATCCCCTGTCACTTGCTGCTTATTATCACTGTATCTCCAAAGAACCATCCTCTCTGATGCAATGCTTTTAGAAGTGTTATTTCATCATTGAAAAGATGGATTCCAAATGAAAAGGCACTCTCTACAAAAATAACATTTCATCTCAGGAAGATAAAAGGAGCTGCCTGTGGCTAGGTCTGGACTGTGCTACTTTTCTTGCACTTCCCTATTGATTTTTGAGCTTCAGGCCTTCCCTTGGCTTAAAATGGGGGATAATGTGAATTCAGAGAGGCTGCAACCACAGAAAGAACTGAGACAGTCTGAGATGGAGATAAAGACTTATTCTTGGGGTACAAGATGATGTCTAGAGAGAATCAGGGGCCAGGGAGAAAGGAGAAAGCAGGATGGAGAGCAAAACAAAAGAAAGAAATGTGAGGTAAAGCCTTGAAGGACTTGCTCAAGTGGTGGTCATACATGGCAAACCTGTGTCCTAGCCCACATGGGCAATCTGTCTTCTTGGCAGTTTACAGTAACAACAAAGTTACTCTTGGATTCCAACAAAACTGGTTTGGATTCTGTTCAGTCCGAGAAAAAAATATCCTCCTGCAGTTAGACTTATCAGGCACACACTGTTCATGGGGTTAAAGAGTGCTTTGGCCTTGCAGCAGCTCTGAGGCTACATGCAGAGCGAGGGAATGTCTGTGAAGGGAAGGACATAAAAGCTCACAAGATTGGAAACTGCAGCAAAGTTACAAATGCTCAGCTGTTATGAACCTCTTCGTTCACCTCTGCCCTGAGCTGTGGGTGCCCTAAACTGCAGTGAGGCCACCTCCCACATCAGTGCACTTGTACTGCCCTAGCCTGGACTGCCGCACTGAACAGGGTAGGTCACCCTACCTTGTTCTACTGTGGCTCTTTTAGTCCCTGGGGGAAAAAAACCTACTACTGAAAAGTGATTTCTCTGCAATACCATAAATAGCAAAGAGCACTTGAGGCCTGATGGCAATATCTTGCTTTCCTCAAGACACAGCAGCCCCCCCAGCCTTCTTCTCTCCCACCATCTTCCAAAAGACGTTCACACCTGGCAGAGTTAGGGTGACTTAGTCGTGTCTCTGGTGGGCTAATGAGGATTAGATTGTGTCAAAACCATGCTGAAATGTATTTTCTACTGAAAAAAATGTTGACAATAAAGAAGCTGATGCTTTCTGCCAGCTAGGTCTCTTGAGCTGCTTGGCTTCAACTGCTCAAGGCTCCTTGATATGCCCAGCTTCTGAGGCTGACACATTCTTGATCTCTGAATTGATGGCTCCCCAGCTATTTGGCTCACACTTCTGCTGATTCCACAGCAGTTGGCAGTATGGATGATTGAGATTTTATAGAGATTTACTTCCATTTTCCCCAAACCATTCTTTGAAAATTCCTTTTGTCTAAAATTTGGCATTTTTTAAGGACAAAAGGATTTTCCATTATGCCATCCCCATACGAGATTCTACTTTCAGAATGGGGCATTTCTGACCAACGGAGGAATGCGCTTCTGTTGTGGTGCATGAGGCACTGGGGACCTGTGTGCTGGGTCTCTTAGGCCTCCTAATTGGTATGTGAAATTGTGGAGCTGAAGCAAGGATGCTCAGTGTCTGAGTTTTGACAGGTCTGCTGTTACTGCCAAATGTGGCTTTTACAGAGAAATAAATGATACCCCTTTATTCAAGGTCACATGTGCCACCTATCAGTTTTCTCACTGCAGGTTAGCACAAAGGAGCTGTAACACAGACCTGAAGTAGTCCATTATACCAGGGCCTGTGCCAGCTCCAAGAAGAATATATTCTGGGAAGAACATGAAGCAGCATAAAGGCTTGAGGTCTGTTAGACTGATGCTGAGAAGCTGGTGTTTCTGGACATCTCCTTCTGCTTCAGAGGAATTCTTACTACAATGGTGGAAATTAGAGGCACCTCAGAGATACTTCAATCACTATCCAGTCCTAGATCCCCTAAACTGGGGAACTGAAAGATTTTTTTCCCATTTGATGAACTAAATCAGTATTAAAAATATTTAAGACAGACTTCATGAACTGAGAAACAAAACCAAGTCTAAATTAAATAATGGGATAATTTAAAACATCACGTCTCTCTTACACATACAGTTATTCAAAAACATTGTTATCACTTTTGACAATTTTCATTCTAAAGCAGTTTTAGTCTGTTTTGGGTCCTGACTGGATTTCATGCTATAAAATATGAGATGAAGTGAGTCCTTACACAAAGAGTTTGGAATAGAAGTTGAAAATGCTGCAACAGATAAAGACAGGCAGGAGGATTAATGGGGTATCCTACTGATTTTGATCAGTAGCTCACAGAGATCTTATCTCACTCACCTACTAAACAGCTCAGAAAAGAAAGCAAAGATGGAAGATTGGAAAACTTAATTTGGAAGTGTAGCAGAGGAAAAGCATGTTGACTAACTGAGGAGGACAGCACTTGCATCACGACCTTTATTCAATATTTTACTTCTTCTCATTGTTCCATGCGTAGCCAGAAGCCTTATGCTCTGGTGACCACTCAAACCCTGTTCTGAATTCTTAAAACAGTTTCTGACACAGTTTTGGCTCATACCAATTCCTCTGGCAATTCCTGAGCACAGGAATCAGGAACTAGTCCCAGTAGAAACTGTGGAGAGGTCCATGCTCTCTTGGAAGCTGAGAATGGACAGATGCACTCCAGGCAGTTGGTCCCGGGAGCAGTGAGTGGTCCTGGGAGCACTAAATATCTGTAGCCTGTATTCACAGCACAGCTCACACTGGCTCCAGTTACACTTGGAAATGGACCAGTGCTCTCTGTGTTAGATCTCAAGGCGTCAAGCAAAGGACTCCTGTTCCAGCTCACTGCCTGTGAAATGCTGATTTGAGGGACAGACCTTGTATCACATTGATAGTCTATGGCTGAAAAAGGGACAGAATTCGGTTCTCCAGCCTCTTCAGTGTGAGTTCTCACTTTCTTTCTATTTCTTTCCCTTATTATTGACTGATGAGCAGATGCAAAAATTATCTCAGCTGGAAGAGAAGACGTGGGTGTTTTTCTGTTCTCCCTGGATCATTTAATTGATGATCCTCACGTATAAAACACATGAATGTGCTGGTGAGTGGAGACCTTCTCATCTTACCCTTTTCTAATTGTCACCAGTTCTTTTTTCACTTACTTCAATGCCTTAATCAATTGACTGTAGAGTCAGTCCCTACTTTCTTGTTCTCTTGCCCATACAATTTTTACATTTTTTCTTGTATGTTGGCTTATTTCAACAGAGGCTTCAGAAAATGAATTGCAGAGCAGCTGTCTTTTGAACTGGGGTGAGTTGCTCAGGGGTTAGAATATTTCCTGCAAGATAAGATTTGTGAATTCAAAGGGCCTTTGAAGTGCTACAACCACTTCATAGGTGTTGCTTTTTCCAAAAGCATGGGCACTCCTATAATCGCCAGATACTAGCTGTGAGAAGAGCTTTCCTACTGGGACATACACCATTCACCAGGGGAGTGAGGCTGAGTTTATGTGTGGTACAGACTTTAGGCTTTTTAGGCACAGAGTATTTTGTATCATAGAACCACAGAAAAATTTAGGTCAGAAGTAAATCACCCAGTCCATCTCCCCACTCAGGGCAGGGCCAGCTTCCCAAGTTAGGTTAGTTTGCTCAGGGCCTTGTACAGGTGAGTACTTTGGACCTCAAAGAAAGGAGAACCCACTGTTCTCAGGGCCCCTCTTCTAGTGCTCCACTACCCTTATTGAAATGTCCCCTTCTGAAGTATGTGCTCACTCACTGCATTTTGTCCTTATATTGTGCACCTCAGAGAATTGCCCTCTCTGATCCCTTTTAGGCAGTGGAGGACAGTCCTCTTCATGCCTTTTTTTGTCCAGCTAAATAAATCCATTTCCTTTAGTTTCTCCTTTCTACATTTTAGAAATTATTATTCTCTCTTTGACCCTCCAGAGAACTCTCTCTAGTTTGCCTTGTATGAAAGGGTCCCAAACCATACAGAATATTCCAGACATAAGCTCATAAGTGATAAGTAAAAGAAAACGAACACTGCCTTTGACTTCTTGCTTGTCCTGCTGCAATAATAATCCACTCATTCATGTTCAACTTGTCCACTGTGATCCACCAGAATATTTTCTGCAGAGCTGCTGTCTAACCACACAGGTCCCAGTCTCTGTTGCTGCATGAGGTTATTCTATCTCAGGTGCAGGACTTTGTGCTTGCTTTTATTCAGCATCGTGACTTTCTGCCCAGTTCATATCTCCTGACTTTGGTTTCTTTTGAAAGATGACCCTGTAATCCAGTTTGGTGTCATCCATGAGGGTGCTAAGGATGCCTTTCTTCACATCACTCAGGTTGCTGTTAGGGATATTGCTCCAGAACTGAATCACAGAACAGACTCATAATTGGCCACCAGCTCCACTTTGCACCATTGAGTACAAGCCTTCAAGCAAGACTACAAGTCCAGCAGCTCTTCCCAGTTCATGTCCATCCATCTCCTCACCTCTCCTCAGCTCTGAGGACACAGTGAAAGAATATGTCAATAGCCTTATGGAAATTGAGGTAAATTTACTGTTCTCCCCTTATCAAGTCTTTCATCACAGATGGCAATCAGGCTGAACAAACACAATTTTCCTTTGGTAATTCTGTGCAGATTATTTCCAATCATTTATTACCCTTCATGCACCAGGGAAAGGCTTCTGCAAGCTGTTACTTACCATGTCCTATACTGCATCCACCTTCTGCGAAAAAAAAAAAAAAAAAAAAAAAAATCCTTGGAAACAGCAGCAACTTCTTTCCAGCATGTGAGGCAGTGTTTTTATTGTGTTAAAATGTTAGCATAATTAAATTTCCACAAGTGCAGTGAGGAGAATAACAATATTGGGTAATTCTTTGCAATCTTTCTGTGTAATGTACAGCGTTAAAAGGGTTAACAAGCAGGCTTTGTGCTGTTTCTCATTAGGGTGAGTTCAGCATTCAGCTTTCAGGCTTAAAGTCTATCTCAGATCATATGTATAGTGCCACATATGTAATTTGTTGGGTAGGACTGGTTACATTGTGGAGATGGCATAGAAATTCCTAACAATCTTTCCTGCCCATAATAGCTTTCCAGAAGACAGAACATAATGCTGCCCATGCACGTTAAATCTTTGGATGAGCTAATATGAAATACTTCTGCTGTTCTAATTTCCTCTTCTGTGTATTTTTTCCTGGCTCAGACTCAGTGACCTAATTCTTTTCTTCATTCTGTTCAAGGTTTTTGATTTTTTCCAAGCTACTCACACCGGACTCTTCTCCATTGTGGAAACTGTGCTTTATTTCTGTTTTGTGTTAGCACCCTGGCATAGTTGCACTGACTGCTCTGTTGCTCCTTTGTCTCCAGACCTGAGGGTGGATATTAAAAATTGAATCACAGCATCTCCCAAAAATGGTGAGCAAGATATCCTAGTGGGAACACCTAAGGAAGTTTTTGCAAGTCCACAGGAAGATTTTGTGGAGTTTACATTGAAAACATCCCATTTAAAAAGTAGCACCTGAAAGAAAGTTGTGTGCTTTCCTGGTCTCCTGACTGGAGAGATGAACCAGTCAGTGTCTCTCTGTTTACTTGCCCTTGAAAGCTATGTGAAGATTTGTTCAAAACCCTTTTCACAAGGTGTGTGTGGTGCTACATTTAACTGATCAAAATGCACGAAAGGCTTCTTAGTTTTCGTGATTGTGAAATCCTCCAGCTAGTATATGCACGTCTCCCAGCCTAGGCTGAGGCATGCTTAGGCCAGTTCAAAGGCATGTAGAGAGCAGACCCAGCAGTTCTCTGTCTTTGATTCTGTTTCAAATGCACTTTTTTCATTCCAGCACACAGAAGAGGTTGACAAAAGGACACCCTTGCTTTTTTGTCTCACTCAGCTGCACTTCTAGACATCTATTTCTTTTTTGTGTTGTTTTTCTCAGTAGTTACTATGTTGTGGTTCCTTAGGGCTACCTTGATAAATATCTACTTTCAGACTTTTTATTGTAAGGAGATTTAGTGCATTTGCAAAATACTCCATGGCACCACTCACAGGCTTAGTGTATTAACCATGACATAGATTGTTTTAAACAATCTTCCTGTCTTGAACATGAATTGGTATGAGCAGTGCTTGTCTGGCGAGAGAGAGGATGATTCCAGTCAAGAAATAAAAACACTCAACACTATGAACACTGGTTTGGAGCTTTAGCCCTGTAAATAAATGCATCTTTTTCCATTGAAGCTGTATAAAATGAAGTTCTGTGACTTTAGTTGCAAGTTATACATATGAAAAACTGTTTGCATGATCTGTGTCTGTGCAGCTGATACAATTCCTTGGTCTGCAGAAGGCTGTATACTTGGACTCTGTAAGAGGTTGGTTTTACTTCTCCAGTAAAAGGCCAGATTTTCCACATCCTGCAGACATAAAAGAGCAAATAGGCTGCCTGACACAAGTGCTTTACTACCTTTAATTCTCAAGTCGTCCTCTCAATCTAACAGATATTGCATGGCTCTGCTTCTTCAGTCAGTCTTCGTCACACTCCTTGTCAGCACAATCTTAGGGTTTCCTTATGTGCTGGTGTATATTTATACACATTTTAATTAAAGAGAAGCAGAGACCCCCTGGTTTGTTACCAAGTCAGCTCTGAGGAACTCCTGCACTACTTTAATTTTGGGAACTTTTTAAAAAGAGGGTGGCAGAGAAGTTCCTGTCTCCTAAGTATTTTCTTCAGACCACTGTACTATTCCTTTTGCTGATGGTGTTACAAAATACTGTGGAAAAGGTATTTTTCATTAAAGGTAAAATCAAGGAACACATGCAACTTTCTGGTTTTGCTTTGCTTCTGAATGATGAAACCAGAATATGTATTAAAAGGCTTCTCACATTACTTGCAGAACAAAAGCAACTAAGTTGCTGGCTTGTAAAAAAAGGAAAAAGAAAGGCTTGAGATGAAAGAGAGTTATATTTACCTCACTCATAGAAACCCCTTTTTTTTTGTTGAGTGGTGGGGTTTTTTTTTCTAGTTGAACTCTTGAAAAAGTGCAATTCCATTTCGAGACATTTTGGTTCATATAACAATGTTAATTTTATTAAGCAATAAGACCAGACAGGGCTTGAATTATTGTGCAATAATTTATGCTTAGGTGCATTCTCAGGCATGAGCCTGCAGGCTGAGTGTTATCAAGTCCCAGAGTGCTCCACATAAATTATGTTGTAGTTAAAAAAAACAACAACAAACCCTAAAAATCCAAAAGAAAACCCAAACTAAGAATAAAACCATTCTGCAAGGGTCTGTGTTTTGCAGAGGCCATCACCTGACAGGTCAGAGAGCCTCCACCTTCGGCTGTTGGAGTCGCCGGGGAGAGGTTCAGTATCGATTCCTTTGTGGGGTTTTGGGGAAGAATCCCCCTGTCCCTGCTCCGGGGATGGGTAGGCAGGCTGCTGCTCTCTTCTGTGCCAAGCCTTTCCCCTGCCTGGGACACTTCTCCAGGAGCTGTGGCACTCAACATGCAGGGAGAATGAGGGCTAAAAAATGGTTGAATCATGGACTTGAATTTTGCTGAGGGGTGAGTGCTGGGATACCTGAGATTGCTGCAGCTGGGGTTCAAAAAGCACATAGTGAAACACAGGAGAGCGGGTAGAAAGCACACTCGGCTGAGGGCATCCAGCTACTGAATAAATTCCCACAGTGGTTACCTGAATTCTTAACTAAAATTTGGTTAAACTTGCATCTCACTGTTATACTAAGTCCCCTATCCAGTGAAGGCCACATAAACCTTCTTTGGAGAAAAACCTTTTCATGACAGGA
This sequence comes from Rhipidura dahli, assembly GCA_013399225.1. NCBI lineage: Eukaryota > Metazoa > Chordata > Aves > Passeriformes > Rhipiduridae > Rhipidura > Rhipidura dahli. The sequence continues at coordinate 119,373 of VXAC01002802.1, read as the reverse complement.
ATGTCACTCATTGATTACTTTGTTTACCCACTCTGAAAAGAAAAGTCTGAAAACCACCTACAGCAAACAACTCAGCCAAACAGAAACAGAGAAAATATAAAAGCAACAAAGAAAAAACAAATATTCCTCGGGAAACAAAGTTGAATCATCTCTTGGACAGTATTTTAATGGGAAAAGTAAAGGACAGAATGTTTCTAAAGGTCAAGAAAAGTTTTAACATCTGATTAATTTTTTCACTTTTGAAGGGACTAAGATATTATTACCTGGGGAACAATAAGCAATATATTAATAAAAAGATAGCCCTTGGATGTAAAGCAGAAAGAGAGAAGACAGAAAATGTTGAGTGTTGAAGGCTGTGATGTTTTTTGGAACTGCAGATGATATTTGCCATCAACTTCAGAAGTGAGCAAACAACAAGAATATTTGTTCTATGTTTAAAAGGTACACAAAATGTTCCTTTAATGGCCGTGAAATTCCAGCATCAAAGCCAGCTACATGGTAGCACTGAAAAGAATGGAGAATAAGCTGTATAACTGAATAATGATTTTTTGGGTTGGAGTTTTTGGACTTTGGCTGTTTATTTTTTTGGTGGAGAAGGATAAGGGGAGGACAAGACAACACCAAAGATAAGCCTGTACCCCGTAATTTAAGTTAAAGATTCTATTTTCAGAGCAGGGGTAACACCCTTGAGCTAAAATCTCCAAAATCTCAGCTGAGTACCCTATGCAGAGTATTTTGGCTGTTGAAGTCTTGAAACTATTGAAACCTCAACAATTTGAACTCTAAAAATTTTTCATGCTAAAAATTTAATCCAAGCCAACAAGTTGCCATAAAGAGAGCAGTTTTGAAGAACAAGATTTCTAGCAAAGTTTGAGTTTTCTCAAAAGTAATTCTTAGTGAGCCTTCACCCTAGCTCAGACAGAAAGCAGACACAATAAACAGTATTGGCATTTTCTGGAAGAGCCAATGACTCTCGTGCTACCAGACTACCAAAGACTGAGCAACTTAGGGACAGCAGAAGAGAATTCCCTCTTCACTCCCCTGCTCCTGCTCTCAGTGTAGCTGTGGCCAGTTCTCATGCAACATCACAGCCAGTTCATACAGCTTCCTGTGCTTCCTTAAACCTCACGGGGTGCTGAGTCCAACAGGTAATAGGTGACTACACAGAAGAGCAAACACAGCCCTTACTGCAAAGCTGTATCCATGGCATGCACATGCTGCTGACTTTGCAGAGGCAATGGTTTTTTTCCCCACCCCCCCATTTCAGATTGAAGTTTTTCTGTCAGGCTCTCTTTAGAGCTGTCTGTGCATTTTTGAAAATCCCTTCCCTGAAGTTCTCATTTGTCCATTTCCTATCTTTATGTTCCTTTCCTCCTCTGTATGATTGTAATCCATTTTGTTTGCTGAGATGCCTGAACAGAGGTCTGCTGGCAGCTTCAATGGTACTTCACTATGTCTTCAATGTTGTGGCTAAGAATTTGGTCACCACAGAGCACAATTCAGAGCTGATGCCAGTCACTAGTGACCATAAACTCCTTGATCTATTTGTCATTGCTGTGAATTGCAGTTTACAGCTCACTATTTCTTTTGTGAGAAAATACAGCAACAGTGGATAAAGGAGAAGCAGGTGGCCCTCTATAGTGCTCCTCATTGTTTCCTGTTACCATTCTACAAACCCAAATGCATGTTTTTACCAACACAGTTTCAGTAATGATTTTGGTTCCTAGGGAGTAGCACTCAGCATGGGAAATGGGGAACACTGTATTCCATTCCTGGCTGCACAGTGGACTCTGGATCAAACACAGGGAATTCCTAAAAATACCCCTTCCCACTTCTGAGGAGTGATTTGAGATCTGCAGTTGAAAACTGCCACCAAAAAACTGGGTGTTACTAATCAATACTTTTTGCAGGTGGATCTTTACAAAGTGCTATTTCAATTTTGCCTGCCTTCCCCCTAAAACACAGAGGGGACAGAAAGGGAGTGAGAACAAAAGAGACTGCTAGCACAAAGGTTGATTTGGAAATGAGCAAAAGCCGCTGCCCCTTAGTGAGCATTCTTGGTTTAGTCGTGCCAAATCCATTCCTCATGCAAACCCGTTGCCTAGGGATGTTGTTAGGTGCTGTGGCCACAGTATCTTTGCCAATCCTGAAGACTTTATTATTTATATAATTGTATAATTTATTACAATAGGCTGGAGAAGAATAATTAAAAGGAAACATTTTCTAGTGACCTATTCATAGCAACTCTAAGCTGCAGAAGATGTGGGACCTTAAAAACCTTAATGGTTCCTCCTTTAAATATGCATTGTTTCACAGTGGACTGTAATCTCTGTTTCTGTGATTGATAGGGCCATAATGCCTGGGAAAGAGTGGAATGGATAAGCCAATCAGAAATAAAGACCCAAGAAAAGGTCAAAATGGTGGAGCACTTCACTATATTTCTTGAAAGATGTTGGGTATTAAATGTCATATGCAATCTTTGTCATGAAAATGAAGTAACAAGCCACTAGTGTGACCCTTTCATTTGAATGATAGTCTTGTCACTTTTTCTAATGCTCATTTGCCAGGATTTAAATTGAGGGAGAACACTGTCTATCTTGTGCGATATTTAAATAGTACAATATATTCAGGAAACAGAGGGAAAATGAGGGAAACAAAAAAAACTTCCTTGTTAGATACTTGTATTTCAAACTTTGCCTCTTAAATGTATTTCATACTAGTATAAACTAGATACTAAGAGTTCAATACATAGTGGTTGCATTATTGTTTTATTAAGATGCTTTTTCCTTTGGCTTTTGGCTGCCCTCAATACATCTAGAAGTAGCACCAGCTTTATGGTGTTTGTCTCAGTATGAGCACAGGACAGTTTAGTTAGTGAAACAAAGGAAACATCTACTGAAGGGAAAGAAATTTGACAGTCTTTTCTGGAAACATTACTTCCCAGCTGACATATAGAGCCTTTTATAGTGTTTAGCACTATCTCTTAACATGCATTTCTGTATCACTGTAGTACTGCCTCAGAGTCTTTCAATCAATAAATCTTAAACTTTCTGTAGAAGATTCAGCTTGGTCATCAGTTCTATGCTCAGTACCTCTCTGTTCTGGCAGCCCTTTACACTGCCATGTCCCCCTTAATCTTTGTCATCCACATCCTCTGCTTTTAAAATTTCCCAGCATAAAAAGTTTTCTGGTCATTGAAGGGCATGTCTGGAGAAGGATATTGGGAGATTGCTACTCTGCTGTCACCCTTTCCTTATAAACATTCTGCTCTCTTTTTGGTGGGTGTACTTACTGGCAGAGCTGCTAGGGAAAATAATGTGAAAATCTTCTGCTGGAAAGATTTGCCAGGCTTGCCAAAGCTCAGATGAAACTTGCTTTATTTATGCATATAAGAAAACCAGGAAGCACAGGATGGATGCAAGTGGAAGCTCATGCCTTGTAATAAATTACTCAGCTTGGGTTATCTACCAGAGCATCGTGCTTCTACCTCACCCTTCCCCACAAACAATTCTCTGTTACTTGGGATGGAATCAATAAACAAATAAAATAGTTTTGCAAGTTTAACCCATGATGTTATCACTATTTCTGCATCCTTGCAGTGCAGTTAGTGTTGGGCATGGTTTAACTGACGTAGAAATGGAAAAAACTCTGTTGGTTGAGCAGAATTACAGGAAAACTGCCATCAGGACAAAAGCAATTTGTCTCAGACTGTCCTGGCTGTAACCCACTGCGGCACTGGCTTGATGCCCTCAGAGAGAAGGTCACAGGGATCATGTCCAGCCTGCAGAGCAGGAAGACATACAGATACTCCCTGCAGTCCTGTAGACTGGGAATTGCTTGTACACTTTGAAATTCCCCTTCTTGCCTCATGATTGCCCTGGTTTTTTGTTTTTTTTTTTTGGCCTGAAAGTGCAGCCATGGAAGGATGGGATTTCATACTTTGGCATTTATCTCAGTATGGGGTAAGGGAGTGGCGAGAACACCCATCAGAGCTGAGAGCTGTGGCCTGGGAAGTTCTCCTAGCCTCTCCTTAAGGATGTATTGTAAAAATATTTCCACTTAGACTGGTGGCAAATATATATATCTGACAAATACACTAGGCTGAGATTATGGGTTGTTCATTCCCTTTTTCTTTTCCCAGACCCTTGGTTTTTCCCATGCTTGGCAAAAGAGCAGAGGTCTAACTTGACCCCTTATATGCAAAGTATAAAAGTTAGACACAAGCAAGAGCAGAAAGACAAAGTTAGCTCTGTCAAGAGTGAGCTACAGATGCCACTATGTAGGAAAGATAATGAGAAATTGAAGGTCTAAATTGTGAATAATGAAAAGTTAACTTGTTCCATGTACTGTGTATTTATAGATTTTTAGCAGAAGACTGGAAGTGACTGAATTGAAAACTTGTGCTCCACCTCCCACCCAGTTTCACTCCATTGAGCTTTAGTTTTTTCACCCCTTTCCTGTGAGAAGAACATGTGAGTTTTTCTTCCTTCCCTGGACATCTCAAAGTTCTTAAATAATACATGACTTTACCATCCTCACCTACAAGACCACCTGCACTGCCTCTCACTTTCCTTCTTTCTTTTTCATTATCTCATGTTTAATGGAAAGATTGATTAGCAGTCTAGGAATGCATCTTTTGTCTGTCTAGATAAAAGCTTTATCTCAAGTAGCTCAGCACTGCTACAAGTATGCTGGATGCACAGATGTCAGACTAGACAATGTGTTGGACTCATGTTTCCACAGCAGTGACCTTGGACCTACAGATCAACAGGATAGAAATAAATCACATTTTCTCCCTTTACTGGTCTTTTCTCACCTTGACTGTCTTATGCACATTTTAAAGTGTTGCAGGAGCAACATCTCAGTTGATTCTTCCCCTCCAATATGGACAACCAGTAATATCTTTCATGTAATCTGAAATACTGCCAAACAGGGGTTTTGCATATAAAAATTCTCTGAAAGTAACGAGAAATGGATTAAAAGATGCTATCATAATGAAATATGCAACATATAAAACCTTTTATGGTTTGGGTTTTTTTCTTCTCTACTTTAAAAGAAATTTTATTACTTCTTTCAGTGACTGTTGCTGTGAAGATGACCAGGCTGAGATCTCTGTTCACACATCTAGAGCTTATTTAACAGTTTAGTCTTGTACAAGACTCTGTCAGTTTCTTTGGCCTACTGGAGCTCATTTACTGTTTTTATTCTTTCAAGCTCCTGTTACCAGAGTAAACTCAGAAGCAGTCTTATCAGACAGGACTTTTTCCCTCAGACAGCACAGAGGAAACCAATTCTGCTCTCTGCACACCTTCTCCACTCCTTCCTTCATCTCCACCAGCAGCCATGGAGACCTGCCAACTGCAAACTGAAAGGGAATCTTTCTCCCTGTAGCTCATCAGAGAAGATCACAACCATCAGCCAGTCGAGCATAAACCACTGCAGAACAATACCCACAGCCTCAATTTTCAGGATGCAAAGGAGCAAAGAAAGCAAATTCCCCAAAGTCTCCCGAGTCTGCTCAGATTGATGCATCCATTTGCTTCCCTTTCAGGCAGCTGCAGAGGGGGGTGCTGAACTGTGAGTGGCAGTTGTTTCACTGGAGTCCAGAAGTCTCAAATTCCATCCATGGCTTTCTTATTGCTAAGCATTCTTTACGACAGCAAAAGTATTTGTTTAATGGGAGCCAGGTTTGGGTCATAAACCTTAAGCCTATCAAGCTTTATGTTAGCTAATGTTTACCTTATTGTGTTTGGCTTTTTTTTTTTAACTCTTTCTCTCTGGTAAAAAAAGACATTGCTGTAAAGGGAATACAGGAAAGCAAATAAAGCAAAGGAAATCAGGAAATACTATGAACTGCATGTGACTTGCAGCTGCAGGGCTCCTCACAATAAAGAACCCTGCCTCAACAGAGTGGCTTATGTGCTTTAACAAATATCAGCTGTTTGTTTGGGGTGTAATGAACAAACTAGAGCCAGAATGACAACTGCTTCAAGTAATTATGAAGACAGCTTGCAAACTATGGCCCCACTTGTTTAAGATTCTAAATGACGACAGTCGGGCTGCCGTTGCTGCCAGCTTTATTTCTGAGCACTTTTATTTCCATATTTCAAAGGTCAGTGTGTGGTGGTGATAGCAGCCAAAGAAAGCCTGTGTGAATGGGGTGTGTGTGCCTGTGTCTGTGAGAGAGAAAAAAAAAGAAAGAAAAGCATTTTTCAGCATTACCAGTAACTGCTATATTACTAGTAAACTCTTAATGAAATGTTTATAATATGTTAAAGGCCAGGAGCCCAGAAGAGTTTGAAGATTCTTTGCTGCACGCATCATTTATGTGTGTAGCCCTGAATAGTTTACAGTGCTAATGGTGGAAATGGCAGAACAGGGATGCCAGGAAAACAGTGTTGTTCTACCAGAGAGAGACACAGAAACATAAATCTCTTATCCAGGCATATTGAGGGTTTTACATCCCGGTAGAACCTGGATTGATCTGAAAGCTCCTGAATCTTGGGTCTCATCTAGCCTCACCTTAGGCTTCATCTTTTCCTTCCTGTGATAGCTATCATTTCTGTATTATAATGCTGTTGATTTATATTTATGGTGAGACTGAGGATCTTTTGGTATAGAATAATAAATATGTAGACTGGTTTATAATATATATTATACTGGTGTAGTATAATACAATAAAAGAACAAGGCCTTGCACTGAAGAGATTATCACCTGTGTGGAACAATGGCTGGCAGAATTCTACAGGACTTTTGGAGAAATTTTACTGTTGTACTTGTTTGACTCTTCTACAAAATCATCTAATATTTATTTTGCATCCTTTCTTTTTTAAAATTATTTTACCTACTAAATATCTATTGAGATAAATGTGAAATGGGGCAGGAATGGAGGTGAAGGAAGAGTGACACAGTTGAAAGGAATCGGTTCTGTGGTGACACATGGACAGAAGAAGCAGGCTTGGTCACAGAAGTGGGGGTGTCATTCCAAGCACACCTCTGGCAACCCAGGGTTTGTGGAAGAAAGGTCTGAAGGGTGTATGAAAGGAATGAGCAAGTCAAGGATCTCAGCACAGGAATGTCGGTGGGTAATATAAATTCTGCGGAGACTTAGCAGCAATGATTTTGCATGTGATGCCACAGGAGTTAAGCAATTGTGCTGCTTCCCAAGGAAAAGACTGTGGACTCACGTGAACCACCTGGGTAGACTGCAAAAAGGAGCCAAGCAGGGTCAAGGCAGCATCTTGGCTGCACTAACAGGGAAGGCAGGTCAGGAAGTGTGAAATTGCTAATGAAATAGGAGAAATGAAAACATGGAGAATAGTGTGACAAAAGCAGGGAGACATTTTTGAGATGACATGGATGTAAAAGGGGCAGCAGTTACCCTGGTTTTTGGGAAAGAGTACAGCTGGCAGCCCAGTGGTTGGAAGACTTGTATACAGGGAAGCCTAAAGATTATCTTCTCAGATGCTTATGTATATGAGCTGAGATCACAGTGATGGGGTAAGAAGGAAAATAAATAATGCATCCTGTCCTCCCATCAAGCTGATGATCTTTGGCAAAACATGCTTTTTCCCAAATTACAGGAAATTAGGAATGTCTTCAATCAAATCCATACCTAAATGCAAAACAATTGATGAAGAGCAATAGGTTGCAGCTAGTTCCTTCAGTGAACCCTGAAGTGTTTATCAATCAGATGTAAATAGCCTTTCTTCTAATACAGTTTAGGTTTGTCAGCTGCCTAATCTTGTTTTTTTCCCCTGGTTTTGAAAAGACAGCAATTTCTCTTACTTTAAAGCCCAGTCCCAGGCATCCCCTTGATTCAGAAACACTTTAAAACTCTTATTGTAAACATCTACATTTCTCCAATGCCCACTATCAATGGGGCTCCATATATGGTGTCTTTACTAATTTAAATTTTGATTCACCATCTGTTTAAATTATGCTTTCAGGGGTTCATGTAAAGAAACTGTTAAATTTTGAGAGGTTTCCTTGTCTTGGTGCTCCTGCTCTTTTGTGGAGAATTGTCTCTTCCACAACAGATTTGACCAGTTCACACGTGATGTATCCTTGCAGACAAAGCTCACATTAGGCTACATGTGCCTGAAGAGCAGAGCACCAAGAGAAAAACAGCTGAGGAAAGAAAAAGAACTGATGAATTATCTGACATTATGCATCTGTAATGTATAAATCCTTTTGTCTTAAAAGCTGAGAAAATACACTACTGACTTTGATTGTTTTCTCTATAAGATAATTTGTGGAATCTACTCACAATATGTCAGTGGTAAACTATGCAGAAGTAAAATTTTAATCCCTTTTATGATAGTGCTTTTCTTGGTTTCTTTCATAATAATAGTTTTGTCTACTTCAAGCTCACTTGGCAGATTTCCCAGCCTGTTTTTTTATAGGGGGCTCCATTAAACTGAGCAGAGAGTGGCACGTGCTGCTCTGAAATAGCCAAGTGGTCTCTGAATTTCTTTTAGTGCTGAGTGCATTTAGTTTCTGGATTTTTTTTTCCTTTTCCTGATAGTCTTAAAGCACAGGCCCACCCAAAGGCAGCTCCATCTCAGATGTTCCAGTGCTGCTGAAATGAGGGAGGCAGGGAGCTATTGCTCTAGCTATTGCTCTCATGGCTGTCATTTGTAGGTTTCTTTCCTATTTGAAATCCCCAGATATTTTTGCTTCTTAGCAAGCAAGCTGATGCAGTGTCACAGCTTCCCTCTTCTCCTGCACAGTTGTATGTGTGCAGAAACTGGATTGTTAAATGCAGAAATGCGTTTAAGTACCAGTCAGTCTCAAAATAGCATAAAGAAAACCATGAAAAGTAATCTGCTTTTTTTTATTACTATTAATGAGGAATTAGGTTTGTTCCCAGTAACATTTCTACAGCTTACAGTTGTAAATGGCAATAAAAATGCAATATTGCTAAGCAAGTACGTGGTAGATTGTGGAGATAAATACTGATTAGTGCATTTCAGAACAGATTGAGAAGGACACTTAGCAACACCTCATGGAACAAAGTAGCATTTCATAATTGGCTTGTTTTCTTCTCCGTTTATAAAGCTGAGCTTTTTACTTTGAAGTTTGGTTGTTTGCTATTGCCTTCAAGTACAGACACCATAAAAAAGGGAGATAATCAGTTTTCAAGGCCACTCAGTGGCTAAATGATTGTGATGAGCCTAAGATACACATTTTGGCTTGCACGTTTATTGAGGTGAGAAATGTTAAGCTGGGCTCTTGCACTGTATCTGTGACTATTTAGCTGATACTTTCAGAAAGACATTGCCATCTGAAATCAGAGTTGATCAGCTGTGTTGACTAATGTGTTTGATTCAGTGGCAAATAACTCAGAAAAGGTTTAAGTACAGATAACTGATGTGGCTCAGGTCCAAATAAAATATTGAACAAAAGAGATCATGGATTTCAGGGATGTCTTATAATATAAGTTAGTAATAACAATGTTATTAAGTTTTTTTTCTCTGAAGAGAGGAGAAAAATGTCCTTCTTGAATTAAATAATTGGTGGAGGTGAAGGTAGAGATACTATAAAATATTATTCTCGTGTGGATTGAAGGCAAATTTGGAGACTGGTGCTCTACAGACATGCAATAAAGGTAATTATATCTCTAATCTTTCATATTAAAACCTTTCAATAAACTAAGGAAAGATGACATTGATATGCAAAGACTTGATGGGGACAAAGCAAGGAATACAGATAACCAGATATATGCATAATTAAGAAAATTGCTAATGATCACTTTAGTCAATGGCATTACAGATGGAAAGGCTGCTAGGTCAAGTATTTAATCCAAGGCCTCTGACAGTGTTCCTTATCACTGAGAGAACAGTTTTCCGTTTCATGCCTGATTTTGGCTCATCCTTCATGTCTAGCTAATCAACAAAAACTGTCTGAATTTCACAGATCTGATCCTATTTTTTCCAGAAAGCTTGAGGCAAGATGAAGAAGGAATTTGCAATAATGGAGGGTTAAAAATATGCAGGATTTACATTAGAAGACACTTCCATAGCTCACTCTAATCTGTTGTGACTTTGCCTGGAACAGCTTTGCATTTATTCTCTGCCTTAACAGCACCTTGCATCTTTGGCAGACTACTAGAATTTGGGAGGTAGTGCTGTGGACAACTGAGGTTCTCATTGAAATAGGGTTGTACTGTGTTATGACTTGGGCACCTTCCACAAGGTTGCCACAAGCTCCCTAAAACTTTAATCTGAGCCTTCAGTAAAACAAATAACCTCACTGAGGTTTGGGCACAGGCTTCAGCAAGGCTGTCCTGGAGCAGCTGCCCTGTGTGGCATTTTGCAGGACACTGGTACATCCATCTGACCCACATTTCCAGAGTCAGTAACAAGGCAGAATAAGCAGGTAAAGTACTTGATTGGTTCTGCCTCTGCTGATAAATGACCTCAGAAGTGATGGGTTTTGGGCAGTGAAGATTAGCACTCCAGTGTATCTTTATGCATCCAGGTAGACTGAAGTTCATCACATTAAATGTAAGTAGGTCCACTGTACTACTAAAGCAGCAGGTCCATATTCCTCTCTAAATTAGTTCTGGAGACAGTTTTTTATCAAGAAAGACTGGAGAGAGGGGAGGACTGTATAGAAATTGGTAGAGAAGACGTGCCTATCTGTGAATCACAAAAATCAGCCATGGATCTGTATCGCTGAGGGAGCTGGAGTTGTTTAGGAGGAAGGAAAGAAAGTTGAGGAGAGACCTTATCTCTCTCTTCAACTACCTGAAAGGAGATTGTAGACAGGTGGAGGTCCAGCTCTACTCCCAAGTAACAGGACAAGAGGAAATGGCCTCAAATTTTGCTGGGGGAGATTTAGATTGGATATTGAGATATCCTTCATCAAAAGATTTCTCAAGCCCTAGAGTGGGCTGCCCAGGGAAGTCTTCAAAAAAAAAAGGGTAGATGTGACACTTAGGGACATGGTTTAGGGGTGAACACGGTGGTGCTGGGATTAGAGTTGACTTGATGATCTTAGAGCTCTTTTCTAACCTAAATGATTCAATGATTATATGTATAACCTGAACTATGGAAAAAATGCTTGAGTTGTCCTCTCTGTTCACACCTTGGTCTTAAACAACAGGATTGATGTAGCAGAGATGTAGCACAGGTATAAGAAAACTGAGTAATAGGTATATGATTTAGCTGCCTCATGCTATGGGTGTAAAGAAATTAAACACAATTTTAAGAACATACTCCAAATACTGCACTTACATAGAAAGACGTTCTTTGAATTTCAAAAGACCAGAATGTTTCCCCATGGATACCAGACATGCCACCCTCAGAAAACTGATTTATGGCTAGGCTAGATAAACCTGAGAAGCATGAAGATGAAATATGTACAAGGAATAGGTGTGGGGAAAGAAGGAAAATTTCGGGGATAAAGAGCTGAATAAGCATTTTATTCAGGGTGAAAAAAAGATTTTACACATAAACACAGAAAAAAAAAGATACTGAATAGTAGTATTGTTTAGTGCTTTTCCTGTTGAAAGTGACTAATCTCCCTAGAGCCATAGGTCAAAATGTAGGCAGGATTAGCTTTGCCCTTCATCCTCAGTTTTCATCTCTAGGGGAACAGATTAGGATTTAGCAGCACATGCTACAGGAGGAATCTCAGTGTGTGCCATCCCTCTGATCAAGAGCATTTCCTTGCTCAGTACACATCTATAATGGACTAAGGCTTTCTTTCTTCCATGCTCAGCAAAGCCTTCTGGATTATTATAACCAAATTATGAAGCCACAGAATTGTATCCCTTATGTCATTTAATTACTGCATTTGCATCTCCCTATATGAGAAAAATATCTGTCTATCTACCTATCTATCTATCCATGCATCCATCCGTCCATCCATCCATATATATATATAAACTGAGGCTTTTCAGCTTTTGTTACTTTTTTTCTACCCTGGGTGGAGTCTATGTATAAAACAATGAGAAGAACCAACAAATCAGATCAATTAAGACAACTAAGTTCTAGATTTTTACACAGGACTCACCATTCCTGCTTCATCTGACACATCTGATAAGGTAATTTTTCATGAGCATTAATATGAAATTAGATGAGTAAATCAGAGGTACATATGTTATTTAGATTAGTTACCACTTAAGTCTCTCAACTTGCCAGATATATGGATAAGTGACACAGATTAAGCAGGTCTGAGTTGAATTAAAATCCTATTTCTGTGGTAAATATAGCAATGCAAACAACTATAATGTAACTGTGACAAAGACTGCATTCAGCTTCAAGGTGATATTGATGCAAGCCCAGGACTATTCTGTATGGTTCTATGAACCAGTTCAAGGCTTATTAGCAGAGGACAAAAGAAAACAAAAAGAATCAAATTACCCTTCTTTTAATTGTCTCCCTTGGTAGATGTGGAAGAATGTTATAATTTTGCATATTCAAAACACCAATCACCAAATAACCAGATTTTTTTCTAGCTTTAGGAGGGATTTGGATGGCAAATTAAAGAATTTTCTTTTTTGAAAAAGGAGTAAAGTTCAGCCTTGGAAAGTCATCTCTTCCTAATAATGGAGCATTGAAGTCATCATGGAACATTGCATTGGCTTCATCTTTGTCTCTTTGTTGATGCTCTTGTCACAGCAGTGACCCACCTGGAAGCCTTTGCCCTGGCCTGCAATAACAGGGATGAAACAGACAGAGGAAAGGAAAGTTCACAACTCGCTGATGCTCTGCCCAGTTTTGTTAATGCCATTAGCTTCACACTCGCATGAGCTCTAAACGGCAAATGTACAGATCCATCACCCCACACAGCCCTGTGTTATTTCAGGGTGACACTGAGCTGCTGATCTGTGTTTTTAAAGGGTGGGCAATGGCCATACTTTACTTTGTAGCTTCTGCACAACTTGAAAATTGCAGCTCTGAAAGAGAAACGTATCAGCCAAAGTGCTGAGCACATCCAAAGACTAACTCCCCATCTAAGTGTTTATGATTGCAGGAATGTAAATGTACACTTGATTTAAAGTATTTGCTTTTGCAAAAAAACCTCTATCAAATCTACTCTTCATTTCTGAGCCCCACCGTTGTATTTTGTGTTGCACCTGCTTTATAATTATGTGCAACACAAGGATAAAATACTTATGACTCTTTCCTGCAGTCAGTGAGGAAAAAGGGCTTCCAACACTGTGCTGCAAGCATTTCAGCTTCTTTCCCCTGAGACTGAAGTATCATAGCAATTGAGGTTGTCAATTACTTTTAAAGCAAGCTGTTTATAGACCATTATTCCCAAGGCTTTATTTGCTTGATTTCTTTGCAAGTAAGATGATGAAAACAGTTCAGCTATTCAAAAATCTGCCACTATCTCTTCTAATGAGTTCCTACCATCAAAAGACCCTCTTTTTCTCTTCTGCCTCCTTGTTTCTCAAGGCTTTTCCTATGGACAGGAGGGTTTTGAGAATAACTACACCATCATTCACATATGGACACGAGTATCACATATGGAAGATATATTGAACTAAGCATCTGAAAATTAGAATAAAACATTTTTCTTTGATTTGTTTTGATCTTTTAAAGGTTCCATATTGTGACCATCATGTTAAATAAAGAAATGCCATCTCTTTTGTGTTTCTGATTGTAGGATAAAAAAGGACTTTTGATGGCTGATAAATACTTGGTTTCACAAAAGTCATTTGACTTGGTAGGGATATTTTGATAAAATATACTGCCTGGTAGGAAGAGGTGAAAACCAGATAAATTAGAAGTCAGTTCTAATTTCCATGAAAAGATGTAATAGTCTTTTTCAGTGTAGTTTAGCATGGTGTCTTCAGGCACACATGAATTGACACACAGCCTAAGAGAAGGATAGCATGATATTTTCCACAATGTATTGGAGGAATGATTCCTAATGATGTCAAAGACTCATCAAACAGGGTTCAGGTAAACCATACCTGGAGTTTGTGGCTGCTCAGTGAGAACAGAATTACATGGGAACTACTAAAGAGGACTACAGGATTGTAGGCTACAGCACAATAAGTGAAAGGAGAGTAGATGTCAGAAATAAAGATGACCAAACCCAACTGTTTAGATTCATAGGACAAAGACTGAGGAGGAAAAATAAGGTTCTGTATGACTATGTGAAGGTCCTTCAGACACCAAAGAGGGAGAGGAATCTTTTAAACTAAAGACAGTGCTTGCTCTGGGAAACAAGTTGAAGCAACCTGGCAACTTGAATGCAAATAGGAAGATGGTTTAGAGACATCACAGGATGAAAGCTCTGGGACAGCTTCTTGACAAGACCATAATTGCAAAACACCCATGGGTGTTTTAAGGAGTCCAGTGCTTTCACATCTTTCTTTGTGCAAGTGTGGTTGCTTGAAATAGCTGAGGATCAGTCTCATTAACCCAGAAGGCCTTTTCTGCTGTGGAGTACAAAAGATGGCATTTGACTGACTAATTAATCTTTTATTTTTGTGTGTGAGGGGTAAAAAGCTCATATGCAAATGTAATTGTTTTTCTGTTATTTTCTTTTAGTTTTGACTTTGATTTTTGAGCATGCAGTGGTGTGACCTTGATGTGTCTTAAAAGAGTGTCCAAGGACGACATATATTACACGAAGATATATGTGCTAATTAATACCACACATAGTACATCAGAGCTTCTGAGTAGAGAAAAATGCTCAGTTCTAAATAGAAGAGTACATTATTAACATATTGAACATATTTTTGAGTTCAACATCTTTAAACAGGGCCCTGTATTGCTTTTACTTCTGGACAAAGCACCAGTGCGTTGGTCTGTGCCCTGATTCATCCGTCTGCTTAAATTATTTTTTATTTTTCATTCGTTTGTTACCATAGTAACATTCAGTAATTTTTTTCCCCAACTGTTCCGTTTCAGAGGAATTCTAGAAAAGTCCCAGGGATGAAAACAAAACAATAGCTGGGGAAAACACAGCTGAAGCACTATAGGGGAAAGTCTAGACAACAGAGGATAATTTGTAAGCACACAGAGCTTGGGTTTTGTTATCAACAGGAAGCGTGTTTCTGTAGCTGCCATTTGGTTTCTCTTCCAGTAAATCTGTACCGTTTTAACAGAAAGCAATATGTAGTTCAAATATTTATAAGATAAATGTATAATTAATTCATGAGAGTTTTTTTTTTAACAGAAATTTTGCTATGGTAATGGAAAAATAATGGCAAGAAAGTATTTGATAAAAATGTTAGTGAAGACTTATCTGAAGATTCTTTTCAATTAGGATAAGTGTAAACATAAATATTTTTTTACTTCTCCATTTTATGTATGGTACAATAAATGTAGGTACATTAATTTGTACTACATGTGCTCTCTGGCTTGTTTAGCTACCAAGTGCTAGAGCTGGGTTGGGTAATACATTTAGTGTTGCCCTGGCATAAGCTGAGAGCAGGAAATGAATGCCTGCTGTCAGGGGAGGAGGAATGGTTCAAAGCCCTGAGAGGTCAACAGATGATTTTCCATTTACTGCAGTAGATTTGGTGCTTTCTGTTTATCTCTGATAATTCATTATGATTTCAAGTGAGGTAAAGGAACTGCAGAACCAAATCCCTGTACACGTGACTGTGGAATGGCAGCTTGCAGTGTTTAATATACTCTGTGCAAGAGGCAGCCGGGTGCTTTCCTTATCAAAATGTGTGACAGAAGGTTGAGGGGGCACAGTAGAGGACAAAGTATCACCAAGGAGGAGGGAGTTTAGTGCAGTAATAAAGACAAGCAAATATGCTCTATAGTCAAACCAGAAACATAAATTGTAAAGGATTGGGTTTATTATATTCTTGCAATAAATTCTGGTTTTGATTTATAATCTCTACAGCTATACTTGCATAATATTGAGTTATATTACTATATCTGTCAGGGAAAATGACTTCACATCGTATAACTCTCTACCTATTGTAACCATAAGCCTGATTAAAATAACATCTGAGTGTGAAGAATAAAATCCCATGTACCTTATTCTTTAAATCTGCACTATTTGATAGCACTAATAAATATACTATAAGGAATGCTGCTTTTATTTATTTCACTCACTTTTTCACACTTTAAAAATGACACTGACTATATTTATGTGCTAGAATCCCCCTTCTATTGCTTATCTTTATAAAAAGGTTTTATTTACTTGAAACATACTTTCTGTGCAAAAAAAATATATTTTTGACTACTCCAAATGCTGCTTAAAACAAATCTACTATTAACTAACTCATCCCTGAGAAAAATGGCTTTAATCTCAGAGACTGCATTAAACTTGGAAGGAAACTAAATCAATAAAGGTGAAGGTCATGGAAACAGATGATTAGAGCAAACAACCAGCTGCCTACAGTACAATAGGGCTATAAAATAAACCAAAACAAGTTTATCAGAATACATCAAGACTGAACTTTATGAATAGGTTCCTCTTCAGAATGCCAAATGGTCGGATTTATCTCCTGCAGAATTTTTCCCCCAATTTTCTGCTTCCCTTCCCCTCAGCTCCTTTCTCCCCGTTCTTTTCCTCTTGTTTCCTGCTATGTTGTAAACTAAATCACCCTTTGGAAAGACCAGTGAGCCCTGATTAACTAATGTGTCAGGTTTTAAATGCCCACAAGTACCTTCGGCTGACACGTATGTGATGTGAAATTAAAATTACTCTGAAATAGGTGAAAACCAGACCACTTGATTAACCATGTAGCTTTTATCTCCCTGAACACATGTAATACAAATTCCTACATAAAATTTTGAGCTGATTTTTTCGAGTGGGATTCAGGGGAGAATTTGGGGGATGGATTTGTAAATAGGAGGGGTGAATAGTAGGCACAGTGATTGAGGAGTTGGTTTAGCTCCTAGAGCTTAATAACAGTTAGGGTGAAAGGTTTGAGGTGATTAGCTGGTTCCAACCAGTCATTAATCCGCAGGAGGTGTCTTTAGTCCTGCTCACCATTGGTGAGAAATGTCACCCTAGCATTTTGCTTGAACTTTGGTCTTTTGTTGTTGACAAATGAGTCTGAAAACAAATGAAATGAAATCAAATCCTACAGCATGATGTCACTTTTCTGGTACTCATATCAAGGGTGTGCACAGAGCTGGGGTGGAGTTCTGACCTGACAGTGCTGGCAAAAATTTGACTCCTAATTCTACATCTCAGTGTTTGTTTCTCTTACTTCCTTGTCTCCCTCAATGTACTGCATGCCTAGTAATTCGAAGCACTATTGAAAATTGGGACATTCACTTAACTAAATGTGGATTTGAGCCACATCTTTTTATTTTAAAAGCAGGGATATTAATATTTTCTGAGAACTAAATTCAGAGTGGCAATGTTACCTCTGCCTGCTTGCAGCGTATTCCATTTGTAGGCTGGAAACACTGAAAGGAATTTGCAGGAGCTGACTTATAGAGTTTTAATCTCTGTGCCCTGCACTAGCCTAAGCCAAACGAAAATCTTGACAATCCACTTCAGCAGGGATGACAAGAGAAGTGCTGGAAATTTCACTGCAGCAGACCCAAAGCCGTTGATAAGAATGCACAAAGTTATTAAACTAAAGCTGAGGAAGGCATCAATCATTTTGAAAGGATACCATTTGATTCTTCCCTCAAAGTCCAATCTGACCTGACACCAGCCTAACAACAGCCTTTCATTCTATACAGGCCCATCACTGTCTCATTCTGCTACATTTGACCTAGGGCCAGTAACAAAAAGTAAAAATAAAAAACCCCAGAAATATCAATGTATATGAGGGGAATGGGGGATGGGGAAAACAGAAGAGGTTAAAGGTTTACAGGAACAGAAAGAAAGTATCTTTCAAATATTGATTTAAACTTGCTCTATTATTGAAGGCCTGTTTGTCACCTCCACAGAAGCATGTAAAAAGTGACTGGCACCTGCAATTACATTTTGAGATAAAATACATTAAAAAAATGCCTAGCATTATCTTTTAATTGAAATATTAAATCTACCCTCCCTCTCCCTTTTTTCAGCAATACAGTTGCTAAAAAGAAAAGAAAGGAAAAGAAAGAAAAGGGAAAGAAAAGAGCAAAGATCTAGTCTTATTCATGAATGAAAGAGGAGGAATTCAAGGAAACCACAACACAGAAGAAACTTTGGTGGTAACAGTGGATGTAGTGGATAAAGAACAGTACCTGGCAAGAAATTACCCTGACTCTAGAATTGAATTATACTTGGGGCAAAATATGCTGACCTTTGCTGTTGAACTTAAAGCTAACATCCTACCAAATATCAGGATATGGGTGCTGCTGCATTCTGGGCTCCCACTGCTCCTGGAGTGGCCTATTTATTTAAGTGACTGGACTTTGTGAACATACAGTAGATTGCCTCCTGGGAGTTGAGTGCTTTGTAAAATTACATTACAAAATCAACACTCACTCTGACAGACCTTGAATCTCTCATATGGTGGAACAAACAGAATAGCACAATGTTGTTTTTGAGGCACATACTTTAGAGAGGTTGACAAAGTGGGTGAACTTCTACATTTAAGTCAAAAGCAGTAAGCCATTTAAATAATAGAATCATAGAAGTCTTGAGTTGGAAGAAACACATAAGGATTGTTGAGTCCAACTCCTTATTCCTCACAGGATGACCTAAAACTAAACTATATGAGTGTCATCCAGGCGTTCCTAGAACTCTGATAGGCTTGGTGCCAAGTGACTGCCTTAGATCTGGTCTGCCTGCTGTTGTGATTAAGGGTTATTGTGTAAATAACAGTTTGGTCCTAGTACAAAAGATGCCACAGCAGACATCTGGTGGATAAAGGACTGCTTGCACTAGTTCACATCCAGGCACAAGTAACTCAGGATGACTGATTTGATGTGGGTCAAGTGCTACTGTGGATAAGAAGCCCCATCACTCCTTTCTAAGGGTGCAGACCTGTTGTGCCCAGGAGATGTTTCTGCCCAGCTTGCACAGCAGAGCTTTCAGGAGCATCTCTGCACTGACTGCCCCTGTGACCACATAAGCATTTGAGCACACCAGCCAGGTGGAGAGGAATTTCTGACCACTTCTGGGCAATATAATAGTGCTCCTGGACTAGGGGTCTGTGTCTCTCAGCGTGTTGTGGGAGGTAAAGCTACACCTCCTTGTACCAGGCATATCTTTGCCCCTCGGCATTCCCATAGCAATGGCTTTAGCACCTGTGTGCAAGTCCATGTGCCATTTTTGGGCTGTGGCTCAAGTCCAGAGGTTTCAGTGCCCTCACTACATTTCTGTGCTGGAGGCAGAGGAGGAATTGCATGTGCATAAGCTGCTACATGCCAGAAGTTGATTGCCAAACAAAAAGACATTGGCAGCATGGGAAATGGGGTGCACAGAGCTGTGATTTGCCCACGGCACACATACACATGGCAGTCTGGACACATTCCTGGTGGTCTGGTGCCTTGCCTGGCCATGTGTTCTTTGAAGAAATGGCTACTGAACATGGAAATTTTGGCCATCAGAGCAGCTGAAGGTAGCCTGAGTCTCTCCAGGGTGCTGGGCAGAGCGGGGGTGCCTCCTGTGGCCCTTGGAGCACATGAGGAAGGAGGAGGTTAGACTGAGATTGAGGATAATTGTGCTTCTTAATCTGGTGCCCCTTTCACCATCTCTTATATCAGCTGCCCTCTTTTCCACCCCATTAACTGTATGAGCATACCCTTTTATCAGATTAAAGGCCTTAAAATACAGTATTTCGTATGTGGATTAAGGACAATTAAGCCCTAAGTAACCCATGCTGATGAATTCCTCTTTGGGGTCAAGTTGCAGAGGAATGCTGTGAGGTTGCCTGGCTTTTCTGTGTCTCTTACTAAATTAAAAGATTAATAGATGCAATTTGTCAAACTCCCAGTTAGAGTAATACATTTATGCCTGAATACAGTATTTCCCCTAGAGTTTAAATTAGTTTACTTGCATTCAATATCAGAAACCAGAACTCATGTACTTTTAGTTTTACAACCAAATCCATGACAATTTATTTTGCATGAAAGGTTAAAAAATGACTTAATAACGGCTTTCTTAGAATGTTTTTTCATTTTCTGGATGTTGGAAAAGAAGTGCAATTTTTTTGCTCCTTGATAGTGAAAAAATGTATCATTATGTTCTCGGTTTAGCTATGTAAATGACCTTACTGATAAATGAAAATTGATATTTCAAAGCTGTAGTTTATTATAGCCCGATGGCATGTTAGCCCTTATCATTCAAGACACTACTTAACTCTGAATAATACATTATGTTAACTCTCTGAAATTGTTATTATGAGATTTTAATGCACCATAAAATATGTCGTGTGATCTTCTGCATGCTCAAATGTCAGTCTAACACATTAATTTCACATATATCTTGGACAACAGTAGTTTGGCAAAAAACTGTATTCGTATATAGCATTTCTTGTACTATATTTCATACATGGATTTATGTGAAAGTATGGGATTTGCAACAACTGAATAAAATAATTATCTTTTCTGCACACAAAATGCAGCAAAATGAGATCTGAGCTGTTACTGGGAATTCTAGCTTCTGTCAAAATACCTTTATTAAACAAACAGTGTTGTTGACAAAGCAGACATGATACTGAGGGAATGTGTGTGAATATATTTCTGGGTATGCACTTGGATTTTTCATGTTGTTCCTTTCTGATCGAAAATTACTGGTCTTAGTTTAGATGATGCTATTTTATATTTTACATTTCTGAGAAAAGGCATTAGCTAATCTTTAACTGGAGGATGCTGGGCAAGAACAAGGACAGAGAAACAGATTCTTCTCATCTCAGACTCCTACAATGTGGAATTTATGCACAGTAGGGCAAAAAGTGGTTTGTGAACTGCTATCTCCAGCCAGGTGGGCCAAGTTTATGCCTATTCACATTTGTTTCCACTCAGATATGCTGTGGGCCTTGTGAGAATAGCTGCTGAAGGAGGATAATGCAGTCAATCTGCTTCTCTCAAAACTAGAGTTAAACAACAGGCAGTGTCTGCTGAGCCAAAGATGTTTGCTAAGTGTCAGAGTCTGCTGGGGCAAGATGGCAACTCCATCATAGCATTTAATTTTCTTTTTGTAATGGTTGAAGGTGAAAAAATGAAGCTGCCAGAGAGATGTTCAGTTATCCAAATATTCCTGTGGTCAACACAAGTGGAGGAGTGCTCTGCAAACCTTACAGTCCAACTCCAGCAAGTTTAGCATTGTATCCTTGGATCATAGCTTGGAATAATCACTCAAGGGCTATGTTCTAGACCTAGCAAAGGGAAGTCCTAAATTTAAGGGTTTTGTATCATTTGTGTCTATATTAATCAAAATCTTGTAATTCTGGACTTGATTTAACAGGGCCCATATGAAAAATGGTTTAGATGAAATCTCTAGAATGGATAGTTCACAAATCAGATTACACCTGTCTCAAACTAAACTAAAAATTCAACATATGTGTTGTTACATATGTTCTACATGTTCTTCCATAGGTAAGAAAATTAGTGACTGTAACTTATATCCTTTCAAAGTGTAACAGATATTTAAATGAAGCACACTTCAAAAGGTAAAAATGTTTTTATTTATTTATATTGATTATTTAGGCAATGGGGTCTGGTCCAAAAAGCTCCATAAAGAAAAATCATTTGCAATTTCAAATCCCAATGTTGTTCAGCTGCCAGATGTCATTCCTTCTCTAGCTGTGGGCTAGTTGTAGTTTTCTAACACTGTAAGTTCTTGTGAAATAAAAATGCAGCAAAAGCTGTCCTTGAACATTACATTTTCTGGTTCTCAACCTAAAGGGGTTGACTACTTCCATGCTTGACAGTATAAGCATATATTATATTTTCTGTTTCACAAGGTTTAGAATTTGTGTTAAAAACACCTGGTCTGAAGGCTCTGTTAAAATCCATATTTACACCATTTGAGGATACATGCTTAGAACCATCTATCTTAACATGTTTAAAACTATCTAATCCAAGACATTTATCTTTAGGTGGTCTGATTTTCTAAAATTTATCTTTGCAGCCTACAGAAACTGCCTTTGATTGTTCTGATTACTTGTCTGCAATGATCAGAGACACCATTTTCTGATTTTAAAGAGGTAACAAAGAGAAAGAAGGAGAGAAATAATGACCAGATATAATGCTGAAGGCACAATAATTGAAAGGAAGAGCAGTATTTCTTCATATATTGTAAACTGAATGGAGGTTGTGCAGTTTAAAGGAGAGGTTACAGGGTCTATTGCACAAGAAAATTTCAATTCGGGGCCAGCAGTGGCCACCTGCGGTAGGGAAGATGCTGGTGAAGAAGACGAAATGAGTAGTATGATGCATGGATAATGGGCCTTGTAAAGAGAGGATTCAATAAAGCAGCAGCTGGAGAGGCATCGTGGCACTTCAGCAGTCTTTGTTAGGTGTGGTGCTGCTGTACGCTGCTGTTCTCATTTCTATTGAAAACATCAACAAGAGACTAAGTAATGCTTCAGAAAATTAGATTGCATTTTCACCTTATGATAGAAAACAGGCTTTTTGTTCAGTAGAAAATAACAGAAAAATCTGTTATTAAGGGGGTTTGTGTGTATCTTCTTTCATCAAAAAAAATCTCCATTGAGTCTTTTTCACAGAGAATTCAGGGAAATAGTTGTCTGGTTATATCTAAGGGAAATTTCTGGATTGCTACTCATAAGAATTGTTAGGGGCAGACACAGACTTATTAATTCCAAAGTAAAGATTTGCAATGTGTTCATAATGACCGATCTACAGGAGCTACATATAAGTGGACATCATAAGAATATTTATAGGTAAATAATTTATCCTGAATGTTACTGACAGTAACCAACCACAGACAAATGGCAGTGTGTAAAAATAAGTGAACATCCAGTCACCACCAAGGAGCTCGGTGCCAATTAGTTAATCCAAGTGGATGGTTCTAGAAATGAAGCATGCAAAGCATATTGAAATTCACATCTTCCAAACATTATTAAAAAATAATGAATAAAGCTCCACTGAAAAGGCTGGAGTTGCTCACACGTGTATGCAAAACGAGGGATTTTTGAGCTTGAATGCTTGGCATTCCTACTGAAACTTCAGGGATGCATCGTCCCAAGGTCCAAGTCAGGGGTGCCCACTGAAATCAACTGTGACATTCTGCAAGCCCTGGTTGACCTGAAGTTGAATATTTTAAATCATTGAACTCCATGTTTCTTCACTTACAGAACTGATCACATCATCTGCTTATAAATGTATTTCAGTGGCAATGGTATCCAATACCAAACCAGCCAGCTAGCCCCTTATCAAACAAGAGAGCTTTGTATCTTAAGGTGAGAGCAGACAAATTATTCCCTGGGATGACATCAAGGAAGAAATGAGTTACTGAATATTTCCATCAAGAAGTTGTTGACAGTTTGAGGAAGGCAAATAATTCAATGATTAAGTGAGAAGTCTGTTATTTTCCTTTGTTGTATATTATTTGTGAAGTGTGATTTTTATTTTTATACTTTCTGAGTAACAGTAGACAAGAAAGGATAACTAACATAACAGAGGGAAAAATGTCACTTTGAAATATGTGAAAGATGTGATCTCAGATAAAGGTTCCTCATGAAGGAACTGAGAACACTTAAGGGGCTGAAAAATAAAAAAAAGACTGTGGATCTATGTCACTGCATGAACAAATGCCTCTATATATTTTGTTTCAAGTTGACCCCAGGGTAATCAATCATGATAAGACTGTAATCCATGCAAGTTTAAGTGTGAGATGAGGCAGCTCTTCATCAGAGAACACTTGGAAACAGGGAAAATATCCTCCATATGTACCTCAAAGTGGAGAAAAGTATTTCTGAATTTAATCCAAATTAGATCATGTGAAGTTTTATGTGTTCTTTTTTTCTTTTTTAAAAAATATTTATTTCTATTTCCCATGGCATAGATCATGATAGCTCTGTTGAAATCAGTGAAGTTATGGCAAGATTCCCCCAGTCACATATTTAATCCATAATGCAGAGTGACAGTGTTTTCAACAGGCTGGAGGTGATTTTTGCCATGACCCTCGTGCACACAGCTGCATTAACTTAAGCCAGCTCACGTGTAGAGCCGTCCTCTTTTTTTTTCTGCCAGCAAGCAAGCAAGCAAGGATGGTAAATATTATGACCCTCACTTCATCCAGACAGCTGACAACAGACGAAGGTTTTCACTTGAATCATAGCTGTTTACAAAATGTTTTGTTCCACTCTGACTAATAATTGGTCAGGGAAATTATGCAGGGAAGTTTCTGCACAGAACTGACACATCATGTAGATGACTAAGTTAATAAAATACCACTCTTCCTTTTCACCCAACAGTGTGGTACTATAGACAAAGTAATTTGGATTACCCAAAAGGGGAGATATTAGAAAGACCAGAGCATCCTCATTTAGAGCAGGGCTGATATTGTGGCTAAAGTGATGTATGCTAAGGTCTCTTGGGGTTTAAAATACATTGTCAGTGTCTGGCATCTCACCTTCTTTTTCTCTCCTATCTAGGTCAAACAGTTCTTGTTATAAGCTGTTTATGGTAGGTATATCTCATGATGCTTAAACCAGAAATTCTCAGTCATGAGAATGAAGCTATTCAATTGCCAGTATTTATTCATAACATAGAGGCATGCCTGTTTGCAGATATAAATCCTCATTTTCTTCACACACAAATGGAGATCAAATCTTGGCTCTCCTTAGCAACACCCATAGAAAATGGGTAGAAAATCCAAATATGTTAATGTTTTGCAATTTCAAAATATTGTACGTCATATGTTCCATTTGTGCTGGGATCAGTATGAAAAATACCAGTCTTGAAATGAAATGATATATTTATTATTTAGTAAAATGATTAATAATGATTTCTTATGAGCTCTTTCATTTTACTTATATTTTAAAAGCTTTTTTAAAAACTATGGTTATGTTAGATATGCATTGATGCTTTCCCTATAAATTTAGCATGACAAGCATAGAACAAATTTTCTGGCTTAATATAGCACAAAAATTGTTAAGATGTTTCTGACTCTTCTAATTTAAAACCTTCTCCTGCTACTTATCCCTCTGCAAATAGTTTCATTAGCTTAATTTCTTTTGGATATTGGAGACAGCTTGTGACTCAGAGAATGCAAAGCTTGATTCAGTGTTTATTTGGCAACTAAATCATGAAGGTCTTTAAAATATTAAAGAGTGTAGACATAGAAAGGACAACTTTAAAAATGAGTGCTCCATTACAAATAATTCAAAAGGACTTATTTTCATTGACCAATATTTTGGTCTAAAAATGCAAGCTCAATTAATTTGTCTCCAATGTGAGTTTCAAAATCCTTGGTTTAGAGAAATTTAAGATATGGTGTTCCCAATGGTTTACACACTTCCTGCTCTGCTGTTCTAAATGGCAAATTGACCTTGTTTCTCAGCGACCTGTTTTATCACTTAGTAGCACTGCTGCTAAAGCTTGTAGAGCAGTTTGGGAACATTCTGTCTGGGATTTGAGTCTGAGGTGGTATTGAGCCTTCCAAATCTCAGATTGTGACAGGATATATTTTTGATGTATGCTATGTTTTAGACTTCCATTTATCTGTTTGTCTGGTTTTCTGAAGGCCATAGCAGGATTTTTACTATGCACAAAACTAAAAAGTTGCTGGTTTGTTTTCCTACATGGTGTTTATGGGCATATTACGAAACTCAGTAGAACAAACTGAGAGAAGAATTCTCAGCGTGTTTCTTTCCTGCAGTTTTTCCAACAAAATTCAATACTCATTTAGGTAAAGCTTATTTATTGCCACCTAAAGGAATGATCTCCAAGACCAGAAACTCATTTCTTCCAGCCCAAAGGAAGTGATATCTTTCTGGGTAAGTTTACAACCCCAGCACATACATGGGAAAAAGTTTTTCTACAGGCTGGTTTTTACATGTAAGACTTGTCCTTCTTTCCTAAATTGCCAAAACTTCTGCAGGATCCTAGGTGATGTAGCCAGAACAGGGAGAAAGTGTATATATTGCCTAATATTTTTTTTAAAAAAAAACTACCACTTAAGAGGAAACAAAGGAAGAGGAAGAAATCTTTGGTAATTTCTTTTTTCAGACATACTTGCACCATGGAGTCCAACATTGCATTCCCTTAGGTATGAAATTGCTAGAATAAAGTCTGAGAGCTGCTCTCTCTGACAGTCAAACACAGCTGCATGAGCTGGAAAATCATTGTGTAGGCTATAAAATGGGATGTACAAATAATCACATTTTACTTTCCAAAATTCTCTCTCCTCTACGTTAAAGGTCAAGCAGAACAGTTCTTTCATCTGCTAGTGTTCATGGCTAAGGACATGCATGGTAATCTTCCTCAACACTGAGCAGAATTACTAAAACCACATTATTCATACTTAAAGCACTGAGGCCTTACAGAGCAGCTGCTCTGTAAATTCACCAGAGGAAGGTGATTAAGTCCTTGTATGGCCACTGATATGCAGACCTCTTGGTGCTCTCTTGCTGTGCCATTCTGATTCTGAGGTGTCAGTGATTAGAAGTCTGTGTGAGCTTACTATTTGTGGCTCAGCACTGATGTGACACAGTAGTTAGTCCTACTGTCACCAAAAAGGTGCCAAAAGAACTGGGGGCTAGTCCTACTGTCATCAAAAAGGTGCCAAAAGATCAGGGGGCCCTTTGGCATGTCATAAGCTCTTTAATCTGGTGTAAAATTGTGTTTGTTTTCTTGTGCCTGTCTTTGCACCCTTTCTGACGTCTCATCTTCTACTATTTCTCTCCTTTTGTGGTTTTTCTGCCTCTCAATCCTCTTTCTTGTTTTGTTGATTTTCTCAATCTTTGTCTATCTCAATCTTGTGTTAGTGATGCTTCTTCCCTTTGTCTGTTTTAGCTCCCCACCCTCTTACACGGAGGGATGCCTTGCAGTTGGTATTATTATGAGATTAGTAATGCTCCCAAGGCAGCATGGAGCATGCCACACTTAGCTAATCCAGTCCTTTCCCTGCTCTCTGTGGATGACTTCAGAACAAAAAGAGCAGAGAGAGGCCCCAATGAGGGCAGTGTAATGATCCACTTCCATATGGGGATAAAGTCCTTTCTTTTAAAAGAGGGCTATTATTTTTCCATTTTATTGTTTTCTGCCTTTCCCATCCTACCCTGCCACCAGGCACACAGATGCAGACCTGCCCTGCTTTCTGGAGAGGGCACGTTTTTACAGGCTAGGTGGACTCCATGATTACCCCCATGTGCCATTCCATCACGCCTGTAATGCTGTGTGGATGATAAATATGTTATATGCCCAGAGGTGGCAGCATTATTTTCATGGTGTGATTTCCTTGGTGTCCTGTAACAGCTGTGTCAGGCAGCAACTGTCTTTGCAAGGATGCCCCTCAGAAATGAGATCTTTAGGTCTCCATTGTAGGCAAAATCCCTGGGGGAGAAATACAAGCAAGCTGATCTGCTGATGAGCTTGGCCAAAAGACATGAAAGCTGAAAGGGCTGACTTGGCACAACTTTCTCAGTGAGATCAGGTTAAGCAGGACCTGCATTTAAGCCTAACAATGAAAAAATGTACATAGAAGGAAGAAAGGACACAGGAAAGCTGAAAGCAAAATAGTGACAGAACAGATTGCCATTCTGGAAAAGAATAACAGCTTTTACTTTATATCTGGTATGGTTTCACTCCTGGGTCCAAGAAGCTCATTAAATCCTTCAGTAAGACTAATATGGTACAGAAGGATGTACAGTTGAGTCTCAGGTAAATTCATTGGCCTTTTTTCCTGGTCTGTGCTCCCTGAAATTCCATGCTGCTGTGCAACTCCTGTACAGCAGCTTAATTTTTTAGAATTCCCTCAGAAATAACTGCAAAACCCCAGTTCCTTCACTTCCAGGCTTAAAGAAAGTACAAATTCTTAAAGGCAATACTGGTTTTTTGAAAACTAATGTAAGTAAACCTGCATATAGGATCACAGGCTAAACTGACCAGTATTGTATTTTGCCTATCAGCAGCATTCATGACTTTGGCAGATACATCGCTAATAGGAAATTGTTTTATATGAAACAATCTAGTTTTCCACATCACACTGTACCTATTTTAATGACAACACATCTACAGACATCTATTTGGCCTGCAAGGAGAAAAAACTGTGTACAAAACATGGAGCTAAACAGAGTCTGTGTTTCAATAACATCTGTAACTTGGTAAGTGCCTCAGTCTCTGGGATCCAAATGGAGGCACTTCTAAAGTGAGCTTCATGTCCCTGAGAATGCAAAGTGCTCCCTCTGGAAAGCAGTGGCTTAACTGGCACCATGCTTCTTAGATGTGGGCTTTTTGGGGGTGGTGGTATAGGTGTTGTTCCTGTTTGTAACATAAAACTGTATTTGTTATCTCTAAAATACAGCTACTTGGCATATGCCTTTACCTGTGCCTGCATCACTCCCTCTCTTGCCTTTTGAGATAAGCTTGCTCTTGATGCTCCCATTTAAAAGGCAAACTCTATAAACGTGTTTTTCCTTCATAATATGCCATACAGGCTAAAGGTGCAATTTCCACAACAGACCATAAGACCTAATAGGGGCTCTTCTACCATCTTCAGAGCTGTTTTAGTGCTCTTTAGCAAAACAGGCTTGTGTGTAGGTCAAGCTTACCCAGTGTACATTAGAATTCCAGGGGCCTCTGATTACCCATCCTATTTACCGAACCTTATAATTTCTACGGATTTTCAGGCACTTCACTTTTGTATATTGTTTTTGCAATTGATCACCTTATTTATTTCCCAGAAAACATTTTTTTCTGTTATCTGTCCATTAAAGGGAAAGTTTGTTTTCTCCTTAACTCCTGAAGAAGGCAGAGGTAATCAGCTATGAATTTTTCATTCCAATGATCAATGTCATCCATAAATTGTATTGTAAGGAAATTTCTTGTTTCTGCACTAGAGAATTACAGAAACAATGCAGACCAAGGACAAAGACATGTCTTATGTAAGCAGACAGACTCTTGTCAGCGTAATCTGTAAGTGGGAAGTTAACACGGCTTTTTGAAACAAGTTCTGACCTGACACCAGCAAAAATCTTCTCAGAACTGGGTCAGAGAGACTGAAGGGTCAAAAAATTAATTAATGTTCTGCTGAAACAACATGATTTTGGTACTGTTGAGCAAGCAGACATTCTTCCCTGCTTCTGCTCTGAAGTAATATACTCAGAAAAGTTACAGGAAATGTGTCTTTCTACTGATCCTGAATAAAACATAGGAATATTTTAAAACTATATGAAATCAGTGCTAGTACTAGTTTAAGTATTTTTAGCTTTCTTTTTCTTTTTCTTTTCCTTTTTCTTTTCTTATCAAGAGAGATAAAATAGGTATCATCTCTCCATCTCTTGAAAAGGATACATATGTCTAAAATATTTGTGCTTTGGCTATATCTCCCAGCTGCATAATAATAAATTATTTGTTGACAATTATTACAGGTCTCCATGACTAAATAAAATCTGTTTGATGACGTCCTTCTAAGTTTATGTGGAATGATTTCACAGGGATCTGTGAAGTATAAAGACAAAAGGTTCACCTGAATACAAACACAGGAATGAGCCCAGTTACCTCTCCCCTCTTCCTCCAGCTTCTTCCCCCTGCCATCACCTAGACCAGTTGTAAAGGGCATTCTTTTGATTTGGTTTTATCCTTCTGCCTTGTAGTGTCAATCTGCTTCCTGTCAAGCTTGCAAGTGTGAGGGACCTTGTATTGCTTCTTGTCTGGGTGAATGGTGTCTCTTAGGATGAGAAAAGCCATTGCAGTGGCTGTTCTGGGGCTGGAAGTGTGATAGCAGCAGCATATTCAAACATGACTCTCCCGCAGGATGAATCACTTTATCAGCCTGTTTAGACATGAGTCATGGAGGCTCATGAAAGGGTTCCAGTGGCTTGTTCTGGCTTTACTAAATTGTCTGTTGTAAATTAATTTAGGTTCCTGCTTTGCACCTTTTTTTTTTTTTTTTTTCATTTCTCAGGAGAAATCTTAGCTGGGAAATACCCTGCACCAATAGAAGATTGCAAAGTATCTCTTAAGAACATTTTGCTCCAGGGTCTTCAGTGATGGTTGATTTACAGAGGAAGAAGTAAATCTGGGGGACAACATCAGCCTTATAAGACTTTCTGGTTTTTGCCGTGGATTTTTCCATGAAAGGTTAAGTGGTCCACAGTGGAAAGAATAAAGAGAAATGCTGACGAGACTGAGAGGAAAGCAGGAAAAAGCTTCAGGGTGTAGGTGGTGATTTCATGGAGCAAGTGTACCATGCTGCCCCTGCACAATGAACAGTATGGGGAAAACTGAGCAGAAGTGTCCCTTTCTTCTTTGATTCGGCCCCGTGGGAATTTCTTGAGGCAGTGCTCTGTGTGTGGCCCACAACTCTACCTCAGTGGACTCAGGGCTGGGTTGAAGCTGGAGGGCATGGGCGGCTTCAGGACCAGCCTTCCCGCAGGTCTGCTCAGCAGGGAGGGTTTGGCAATGGCAGACGGTGCCACCCCGGAAGGCCAAACGGGGCTTGGCAGCTGTCCTGCAGTGCCTCCTCTCCCACGGTAAATGGATCTTCCTGTTGGGATGCATTCACTTGAGAGACCAAGGGGCAGGGTTTTTATGCCTTTGTTGACTTTTATGCTGCTTGTGTGAACACATGCTAGCCCACGGCGCACCATGACTAACGCCCAGGGTATGCGGTGCTCGTAAGCGGGTGTTTGCACAGGGCTCCTGCCCTTGCAGTGGCAGCTGCCAGCTCTGCTGCCAGGCAGACTCCACAGAAAGGAGCCTCTTGTTTGGGTGGCTCAGCTGCTGCTCCCACAGCTCACTCCCCACACTGGTTTGTGATAAACCAAAGCGGTGCCAAGCACTGCGGTGTGCGCGGGCAGGTGTGCACCTGCCTGCGATGCACATGTGTGCAGCTTGTGTTTATGCAGAAATATGGGCTGCAAGGAGCTTTGGGGTGCTTTCAGCCCCTTCAGCCAGCTGTTGTGGGAAAAACACTCTGTGAACACCTGTAGGAGTAGAAAGATCTCACATGTGCTGCTGGCTGATAGATATCCTCCAGTGCTCAAGAGAGTAAAGATTTATTCTTTCTGTGAAACTTGCAGTGTTGTAGCTGCTAATACGACTTGCCATCTCTTTAATCAGATACTTTCAAGCTGAAGAAATAATTCAAGTTAAAAAAATGGTTTAGCTTATATGTTTTTAATTATTTGTTGGCAAACACTTTTATTTCCAGGGCCCTGTTAATTAATGAACAATCAATTGAACTGCTGCTTCCCCCTTGTTATTTTAGGAAATACTTCTAAATATGCTACCCATTTGTGGCTATATGCCATAAATATTTTCTTTAAAGGCTTGAAGTATGTTCTTAAGGTTCCCTTTACAAACTGAGGCAAATGTTTAAATGTACTTGCATTCTCACTTGCCATATACCAGTTGCTCTCTATCAACTACATAAAGCTGCTGTTTCAGCACACTTGAGTCTTACCGCAGCTTGGGGTCTGAAACTTTCTGTTGAATTCAGGAGATTTCTGGGTTTTTTTGTGTTTATATATATATATTTTTTTTTTTTTTTTACTCTACTGGGTTTACAGTTAAAATGCTAGAGTCATCTGCAACTCTGGCATTTGCTGTGTTTCCCTGCTGGCCAGGGTCAAAGTCTGGCTCTGTTCAAGCCACATAAGCTCCACATTTTGTGCCCTACTACCAAAACTGGGCTAAAACACCTTTTTCCTATTCTGCCTTTACCTCTCCAACCATGTAAGGGGATAAGAAACTATCAGCTTAATATCTAAAGGAGAGGGATTTACTTTGGGCATGGGTTAGGTAAAACATTATTTGCTTAGATGGCAGTTACCCCACACAGACATACTGCAGTTGGCTGTGCTTTGCCTGGAATAAAACCAGTTGGATCCATAGCTGTGACAGTAAATGAGGATTAAAATGACATCCTGTGGTTTCAGCATCTGTGCTCTGAAAAGAGATACAGGAGTATATATTCTAAATGTATAATCAAGGAATGGGGAAGATTAACAGGCAATATCTGTGCTCTGTAATCAGCTTTGAAAACAACAGTAACGATTCTCACTTGCTTGATTATTTGATGGGGTCTCGTAAATATTTGAAGCAAATAGTAATATGTGTCTATAAACACCTGAAAATGCATGACTTCAGATAATCTTATCCTCAAGAAGCAGGAGTGACTAAACACTTCCTCTTGTATCTCCTCACCTTTGATCCACACAATTTTTGTCTGTGTAACCCCCTTCTGCTGTCTGTGTCCTGACACAAATAATATCTTGCTGATGAAGCAAAATTAGGATTTTGTGAAGCTTTGTCTGGCTGACCTGAGTGGGGCTACGCTGGTGTTACCAGCTTTGTCAGATTGTGGGCCACTTAGCACTGCTGTCCTGGTCCAGACACCTGTCTCTTCAGCACTGGTTCTTCCTTAAAAATCCAAATATACTGGGTAAAAAAATTCTCATTTTATTTACTGCTTCCATAACCATTACCAAGTATTTGAGACAATTAAACACCAGAGCTCAGGTACTGTATTTGCAGAGTGGCAAAGTCTCCAAGCTCACTTAGCAAGAAAAACACTTTCTGTTTTCAGGACCATACATAGGCCAATATAATTACATCAAAGTTATATCTGAGTTCATCAAAGGTGAGTCTGCAGGGAGAAAACCCCTGATTTTCCTTGATTTACTGACCTCATTCATTCTGGATTTGTAGTGTCTTGCAGCAGTTTTCAACCAGTCCTTAGAAGTTCCATCAAAGAACAGCTAAGAACAACATTTAGTTTGTATCTTGCATCACAACACAGAATTGCATACACAGTTTGGTTTTTTTTACTTTATGTAATCTAAATAATAGTTTCATTCTTGTGTTTTTGTAGCTGAATATGCTAACAAAATTATTCTTTCCTGTTTTAAAGAACATAAATGACCAAAAATAGACAGTGATGTGCATATACAACTTTGTACTTTCATGTTATTTGGGGTTAGCTCATTGTCCACGTTCCAGATGTGAAACAAAACTGCAGGATTTTTGTGGGAACTAGAACAGCATTACCACCAGAACAAAAATGGTTGGAAAAAAGATTACTGTGACAAACATAATATTTAATGGCTTTAACTTGGATTCCAAAATCACTTTCTATCTGTCATTCACCAGGAACAGGAAGGAAGGGAAATATATATTCAGCAAGAAGCAGCATGCTGGTCTTTAATACTCTACTTGGAGAGTGACTCTGGGCCAATTTTTGGAGCCTTGTTCTTATAATGTTTCAAAGTCACTAGATTTTGTTTAAACTGTAAGAGCACAGTTTTTCCATCATTTGGTTATGCAATGGCTGACAAGAAATATAGCAAAAACCCAGTGTGGAATCTTTGAGGCAAGCATATAGACCTTACAGCATGCCCAGTCCAAAGATGCTGGTTGTAGAAGAAAAATGGGCATGGTTTTGGTTTTGTTATGAAACCCTTTGAACTATTTGGATAATTTTTGTCCATGTTGAATTATTTCAGGACTATTTTCTTCCTGAAGGCAGCAATTTTTCTTACTGTGTTGAAACACTGACACAGTAACAGATGTGTTTAAAGCATGTTCCATTATTAGTACACAAACTAAAACTGAAGTCCTTTACCAAGAACACAAGTAAGAATCTCACATTAAACATTTGAATCTCCCTTCTTTAGTGCATTGCCATTGCCATAAAATGCAACAAATGTGCTGGACATAAACTAAAGTAGTTGAAATGACCTCCCTCTGAAACAGCATTTATGATCTGCCCATAGTATATGAGTTTTGTGTGTGGGTAGGAGAAGGACAATCAGTCTCTTGGTCTGCCTTCCTCTTTGCTGTGCATATTTTGAGCAAGCTCAATATAAAAATATTTTTTTAAATGGGAACTTATGTTCTGATTCAAAACCAAAAATTAAATCTGATGCCTTCACAAATATGCTTACAGTTAAACAAATGTGTATACTTCACAAAAACAAAAACCTGCAAAGCAACCTTCAAATTATTACTAAAAAAATAGCCAATGAATAAATTCCCTCTGGTTTGCAACTTGATTTTGAAGTCATTTACAAAGCCATGGTTAAAGTCTTACTAGACAAGCTATAGAGCTCTGCACTATTAAATACACTTATTATAAATAACTGGGTTAGTCTGTCCTTCGGGGCAATGCCACAATAGTTAAGGCAGTGCCAAAAAATCACACGCTTGCAGAATATTTACTTGGAAATAAGGAGTGTATTGAAAGCCAGAGTCAGTGGCTTCAAGATCCTGTCTCACCAACCCCGTGATTCCAGGTAGTGGGACACACACCTGGACAGGTTTCCAGAGGCACAATGTGAGCAGCATTATGCAGAGGGTGGGAAAGGCTTGACTTCCTATGGCTGCATGATTCAAAGAGTGTTTAATATTTGCTTTTTTTTTCTTCCTTCTTCTTTTTCTTCTTTTTTTTTCTTTTTTTTTTTTTTAAGAGTTTAACTTTGTTGTGTGATCAGGCAATCAGATGCATTACAGGAATAGCTCCTTTCCTTTAAATGGAATGACATGGCACAGCAGTTCCCAAGCTGTAATATGTTGATTAGGGTTGTGTGTAAACTGCAATCAGGTGATAGCTGAACTGGTTTGAAAGTATAAAATCAGAAGAGGAATACATTTAAAATGCATGATTAAGAAAGCTGGTATAACCAGGTGTCTGAGCCTCAAGTGCAGTGTGTTCTTGGAATGATCCAAGAGCTTCTGATAAATGTCAGACTGGAGAAAAGGAGCCAAGTTGGTGCTTCTCCCCTTGGTTGCACAGTGCTGAGCACTGCACATTATAAATAATAGATCTTTCTACAGAGACTTAACTTATTCCTTAATCACCATGAGGGCTGTGGTTGATGTGTTTGAATCCCAGTTCAAGCATTTGCAGCTGCTCTGACATGTACTCCTTTATGCCCTTGGAAGCCAGCCACCTCTTCCCAAAGAGCAGTCCTTATTTTTGACTCTTTCCATACTTTTCCTGTGCTTAGCCTCTGAGGGGAAAATTTCAGTGTAGTTGAAGAAAAATAGTTACATTTGTCTTGAAATATTCCTTCTATCTTAGAGAACAGTCTTTGCAACAACAGCATTTGAGCACTCAGAAAATCTGCTGCTCATATTTAGAAAGTTTACCTCTGCCTATGAGAGTAGATCTGTGTGCGTGTGTTATGTCAAGATAACAAACTGTGACCTAGAAAAACAAAGGGTCACTTGAAACTTGTCTTCATGTTAGCACAGTTGTTTTACTTTGTTTTAAACTGAACAATACAAAACTCTTAAGAATGCCATGTATACTGGAAAGCAAACATTACCCTACACCAGCCTTTCTTCTGTAAAAAAGTGTTACCACCTTCTCCATGAGACATGCCCGTGCTAGTGCACAGCTGGCTGGCATTTGTGCTTTTCTATGCTGTTGTCATCTTTGATTGTTGGATTAAACTTCGGAAAAGGCAGGAAAGAATATTTTTGTACGCCATTTATATAGGTCAGAAATTACTTACTTTATGTACTGAATGTGAGAGAGAGAAAACAATATGACATTCATATTAGCAAATACTGTATGAATGTCTAAATTCTTGCATAATCATTCAGTAACTTAAAGATCATATGTAATAATAA
This sequence comes from Rhipidura dahli, assembly GCA_013399225.1. Lineage (NCBI taxonomy): Eukaryota > Metazoa > Chordata > Aves > Passeriformes > Rhipiduridae > Rhipidura > Rhipidura dahli. The sequence goes on along the minus strand of VXAC01002802.1, from coordinate 83,777 downwards.
CATGCCATGAAAGTAGTCACATGCTTTATTTCTGAATCAAGTTCCACCATACTGTACAGCTTTTACTTTGGTACCACTTAACTTCAGGTGAAAGAGAATTTAAAAAAAGTCCATGTAAACAGAGATAGAACTTGTTCTAAGTTATTTCATTTTTGGCATGGGCATGGTGGTGTTTGCAAATATACCAATGACCTGGGCATATATTTTTTGCATGCAGTATCACTCACTCACCCCAAGTCACACTGTGAGGCACCTCCGCAAAGCTCAGACAGGAAATCAGCAACTCAAACAGATTTCCAAAGACAAACGCTCTGACACTGGTGAAATAAGAGCCGGTATTGTTTTGCATGTGAATGCATGTGTACGCATTTTATCTCAGACCATCAAGCCAGAGCTCTGGCAACACTCAGGGTAAGAGGAAAGTATAGATGTATTGCTACTGAGAATGCAGCTGAGGAGACTTTGATTAAAGTTGGTTTGGCTGGGAGAATACCTAAAGACACACTTCTGAAGATCTCATTAACATGACCCAGTTGAGTTGCAATGCATGTAAGGAGTTTGACATTTAAATGTGCAGGCAAGCATGTACAACCTTACTATGATACAAAACTGGCAGCAAATCCACAGTCGTGAGGCTTGCTAACACCTACGATTTCCTTTAGGCCATTGATAACAACTGTCTGTTGTAAGCAGAGTGAAAATAATGCCTTCCTAAAGCTTCACTGAATACAGTAAATACTGTATTGCTGTCTGCTTCCTACTATGAGCAACTGCATTATGTGAATGAGGTATAAATTCTTAATTTACTTCGTGCAACGTATGCAGTTATACAGGTTTTCCTCCCATTCCTCACAGAGTTGGTTTCTCTATATCCTATCTGGAGCTGCAGTTGTTACTTGTTGCCATAATAATTGTTTTCAGCTTGTTTAGAAGCAGGAATAAGAAGTAATTTTGCTGGAATGAAAAGTAGTGTTATTCATGATGTGTCCTCTCAGAAGAAGTATATGACAATTATTCAAACTTGCAAATAGTAGTTTTTTACTTGGATTGGCCAGCACTCATGTAATTTCTGGGCATCAGTTTCTGAATAAATAACATTTTCCTGCTACAAGAATGGACTTGTACAGTTATAGTCAAGGACTTAAGGCTGATCTGTTCCTATCAGTGGGACAAGTGGCTCTATTTGGCTTCTCTGATGATCCAGATTGTCTCAAGCTGGAAGTGCAGATGGAATGATGGACTGGCTGATTTGCTCTAAAGATCTGGTCATTCATGTCCATGGGAGATGTCATTCTCTCCATGGGAGATACATGTACAGCACTTTTCAAACTTCTTTTCTCTGTGCATTATACAAGATTAGCTTTTGCTAATTATTTCTGGAGCTTATTCCCAAGAAGATGTGTTCTCTCGCTTGACCTGAATCAGTGGGAAGGATCAGTCCTCCAGCAGAACTATGTCCACATGACCCTGTGGTGTAGGTGCTGCACAGCACGCTGACGTGCACCCAGGTTTTACAGCCATGAGAAGATGAACTCAGTTTCCTCAGGACATACATGGTGTAAACACTACTTTCTGTCTTTCAACACTTTCTCAGTATTTCCTCACCTCCAGAAGCTCCACCTAGAACTGAAGTCAGAATCACATGGGAGGATGAAGTTATGTGTGATACTGTAGATGAAAATGCATCTGGGAAGGAAAGTAAATACTTCTACATCCCCCCTCTCATATTTCCATAGTGTCCCCTTCCCCTTGCAGCCTGTGCTCAGCACCTCGCTGAGCAGCTCTGGTAGCTAAATGTGTTGAGATTTGAGGGCAGGGCTCCCCTCTCCCCAGCAAATCTCTGATCTTTGGGTTGCCTAAGATGCCACGAAGGCAACGGGCTAGTAAGCAACTCCCCCCTCCATCTGGCTCCAGCTCTTCTGTCCCTGTTCAGATACCCCCCATGGCTCAGAAACAATGACTTGTTTAACAATAAACTTTCACTGTTTGTAATTCAAATGGTTTCAAAGGCTACTTTGTTGCCATAAAACAATTTGAACAAGCTTTTGAGCCTTTCAGGGTATCCTTACCCCTCTAGCAGAACTCAGCTCAGTTTTCACAATTGCCTTGTTCCATGCCATTCATGAAGGACAAATGGCCAAGGCAGGGCTGTGTGCGGGTAGCTGCTGCCTTGTTTAAAAGTGTCTTCTCTGTGCCTACAGCAGCTGAACGTGTAAGGGCAGCAACAGAGCGGGGACAGGTGCTCAGAGCAAGCTTGGGCTGGATTTTCATTATTTTCAGCAGTGCTGTCCTGCCTTACTTTGGAGATGAATGAATGTTTTAAGGCTTACACAAAAGGCACTGCCTGATCTTTAATTTTCCTAGACTTGGAGTAAGTGAGTTTCTTACTGTTACTACCCTGCTGATTCTTGAGTGTGTAAACTCTACTCACAGTAACAATGGAAACAGCTGTTAAAGAAAGGGCCTCAAATTTGGCACCCAGAGACACCAGCCCTTTCTGAAAATTGTCATCAAAAGCCCATAATATTTTTCTTTGACCAGGGAAAACAACTCAGAATGCACTACCAGTACCATCTGATGATTATCCATTAAACATGGAATAGAATTTAAACACTGATGATGAAATAACGTAACAGTAACACATCAGACTTTCTCTCCCCTTTTGTTCAACCAAGTACAGTTAATAATAAAACTAAGATGCTGTTAAGGATTGGATATGAAACAATTCAATATTAAAAATACATTTGATAATAGATGGCACTTATGTATTCTTGCAAATCAAAGTAATTTTCATGTGATTCTCAACTTTCACCAACAAATATTAATCCTAAGTGTGGTTTAGAAAGAGCTGCCTTATGCTTTTTAAGTTCTGTCAGTCGACATCATGAGTTTTTTTTTTTATGTTCCTAAAGAAAGAGACCATGCACATTTAGTAAGCAAAAAAAGATAAAAAAATTAGGACCTTAATTTCCAAGCAAGGAAATGTATGTACATATAAAAAATGCAGAAGAGATGATCTCATGGAAAGAAGTCCTATTTCTGTTAGCGCCTTTTCATAGCTTTTTAATTTGTTTGTTGAATCTGGCCAGTTCTATTGTTCCCCCTAAAAATGACAGAAAACAGAATGTACAGTGACTGAATTGTGTGCTGCTCCATGCATTGCCTCATAACGTGGTCTGCTTTTGAGCTCTGCAACATCTACTCTTTGAGTTCCATCCCAAATTTGTTGGGGGGTTTAAACACCTATTATGGGCTGTAGGCACGTTCTCTCTGCTCTTCCTTCAGCACGGGGCATGCATAGTCCTAAATACACATAAAGGGCTCCCTATGTGGCAAATGGTTGATTTTTTTTTTTTTTCTTAAACGAGCTGGTGTGTAGAATTTCTGTGTCAGAGTATCCATGCCCTTTTACAGGGCTTCCCATGAACACAGTCAATAGCTCACTGTTCCATGCCATATGCTCTCCTCATTTGCCCATGGAAAGGGAGACCTAAATAAATTAGGCAAATATAAAATAGAACATACATTAAAGAAGCCTCAGGCAGCACTACAATATGTTAATGGAATAACTGCACAGTACAGTGACCATGAAAAACAAGATTAATGAGGTCAGGCAGCACAGACATACTAAGGAGGTGCAGTAAAGCTCAAGAGCCACTTTTTTCACTAGAAGTAAATTACTCCTTATACAATGCTCCTGCAGAAGGAACTCTCGGAATATAAGCTGTAAGACCCACACTGCTGTCCCAAGAAGGAGTTGGACATTTACAAAAGGAGAAGGCTCCTCCCACTTCACACTTTCCCACTTTCCTTCACACTTCCCACTTCATATTCTGTGACTCAAGAGTTTCTGGGACAAGAAGATGAGCAAACTAGCTTGCCAATGTATCATTGCTTTCAAGTCCACTCAGAGTTCCTCCCTGGGAATGTTCTGATCAGTTTGATCCTAATCAGTATTTGAGAGTGAAAAGTGAGAGAATGTAAAGCTATCTGCTTTTTAAAATCCCTGTTGTGAGAGGATCTGTATGTAAATACATGACTGACAGCTGCTATCTGACTTCCCCTAAAAGGAGGTGAGAATTTGATGCCTCTTTTAGTCCAGTCATCAAAAATGTGTACAGCTAATATTGCCCATATTTATCTTTTTATTCTTTTTTTTTTTTTTTTGGCCATAATTTAATTAAACAACATGCCTGAGAAAAATACGGGTCTTTAAATACACTGTCAATTATTTCAATATCTTTCTTGATCATGAAATCTACTTCTTCACATGCTTTCAGCAGATTTAGGTATTTTCATGGGTTTTCAGACGATATAATTTGTTAGACATTTTTCTGAGTATTTTTTCATGTTATGTTTTTTTCCTCTGGGTGAGAACAGGTATTTCAGAGTTCTTTATTTAGTACTACATGAATGTGTGTCAGCAAAAAAGTAATATGCTTTTTTTTTTTTTTTTTATCAATAACATATTTTTCCTGGTTTTGCCTATTTTTACTTACTCCTTAACTCTTGGGATCAGGATGATGATCCTTCCTTTTGAATACACTAATGATTTTAAGCCTAAATTCTATTTTCTCTAAAGTCCCACATTTGGCAATGGATACTTTGACCATACAAGAAACCCCACATATCTTTGGGTCTTTACGTGACCTCTCACACATCCTCCAAACATGTCTGAAATCCTCAGACTGTAATCCCAAATTCCATCTAAATCAATCCATTATTTGTGATTTTGTTTTCCCCCTAGGCTCCAAACACAGGCAATGCAAGTAAAATGTATGCCATTGATCTCTTCAGACTACAGAAGGCCATTTAGAAAATATGAATACTACTTTGCACATCAAGTAGCTAAATCCAGTGGCCTATTTCAAATCAAGGACTGAAGAAAGTCAGTCAGGAATTCATCAATAATTTTGTCATCTCCTAGGCAAACTAACCTGCTTCAGAAGGGGAATCTCATAACAAAAAGGCTACTTGAATTGTTTATATGCCATTAATTTTTTTGGCAGTTACATTATCAGTAGCAATAGTAGCTGACTCTTGCTAGCTCTTTGCTCTAGCTTAGGGCCTTAATTGAATTAAAGGGTACTAACATGGAAGAAGTTTCAAGGCTCCCCTCTGTGTAACTTCATGCTAAAATAATGAACGATAAAGGAATAAGGCCTTTTTTTTCCTTGTTTCCCAATTCCCAGTTGTATTTATTGGGAAAAGATAAGGCAACTTTGTTATCCTCTGGATGAAAAAATTGTAGTTGATTTTGCCGCACTAGAAAAGCAGGTCACTGCCCAGGGAAAAATGCATGAAGAATTGAATCTTCCATAATTGTATTGGGGATTTCTGAGGGAGAGCAAAGGGATTCCTGTTTGTCAAGGCAGCAATGCCTTAAATTCAGCTCTGGACAGACAAGCAATTAGAATGGTTTGTTCAGGATCACAGGATCAATTTCTGTTCCCTGAAATGTGTTAGCTAGATAAAAGAGGCCCCTGTATAAGAGGAGGTGGAATTATCACAAAACAGAGTATCTTATGCATCATTACTATAGAGGTTTTAAAATGAAATGCTTGGATTAGAGCTTTTGCTTAAAGCTTTTGGTGATACTTTATACAAAATGTTAGGGGTTTCTTTGTTTTTTTTTTTTTGCGGTTTTTTATTTTGTAGGGTTTATTGTTTGGTTTTGATTTTAGTTTTTTTTTTTTTTTTCTTTTAAAAATACAAGGTGGCGTACTTAGAGGCATCTGAAACATTAAAGAGCATCATGTTGCCTGCTCCACCCCAATTCAATTTACAGAATTGAAGGAAGCCATCCTCGGAGAAGGGATTACATTTGTTGCGATCCACTCTTACGGACAGTGACCTAGTATATTTAAAGCATGCTCTAAAAAACAGTTGAAAAAACAGGTCATAAAGTTCATGTTTGCCTTGTCATCAGGCCAACTGTTGTGCCTCAGCTGGGAGACACAGAGCTGTGACTTTAATCTGTGCAGGGTAGCCCTAATCATGGATATATTTAGACAGCCACATTATCAGCTGCAAGGGGGACCTTATTGCTGCTGAGAGCCCAGATCCTCTGTTGTACCAGTGAGTGCCCTGGCTGCAAAAATACTCTGAGGTGGCCGACTTGCCTCTGTCCTGTCAGCCCTGGGGCTCTCCAGAGTGGGCTTTCCCCACACCAGGACCTGACTGCAGCAGTGCAGTGATGCCTTTGCCTGTGGCCACCCGCGTCTGCAGCCCGATGCCCACAGCCTGCTCCATCCCCTGGTGCACTTACAGCCCAAGGCATCAGAACACAGCGGGTCACATACAGCACCAGGAACCAGAAACTGTATGCTGTGGGTTTTGGGGCCCCAGCAACTGAAGTTTAGCTCTGAAGATTCTCTTGGTCTCAGCACCCAGGCACAGCGACTGCGAGTGGACAGAGCCGTGGGTTGTAACTCAGGGTGAGGAGATGCACAGCAGGCTGGAGGACTGTTAGTTACCCAGGGGGGAAACAGGCATCATACAGGAACAAAAGCACTCTCCTGCCCTGGTTTTTCCTCTGTACATGTCTGTGGAAGATGTGTGTGTTATCTAAACTCTCTGCAGCTCTCCCAGAGGGGTCAGGGGCCTTGGTTATCAGCCCAATGTCCCCTTATCTCTGGAGGGGAGACAGAACTCAGGCCAAGCAGAAGGTGCATGGGAGAACATGCATGAATCTGAAAGGAGGAAAGGACTGACCTTTATTTTTCTTTTCATTTTGGAAAAGGCTTTTTTCTATGTGGATGTGAAAACAGTTACCCATCTTTTATAAGCTCTGGGAACTACAAATGACATACCTAAATAAATTTGAAATGTTTCACTATCTTCAGCTACATATTGTCCTTGCTTTCTGTCCTGGCAGGTTAAATAGGCTTTAACCATTTTTTTTTTTTTTTTTGGTAACAGGGGACATACTTGATCTCTCTTGAAAGTAGTATCTGTGTGTATGAAATGGAAAGTAGGTACCTGTGTGTATGAAATGGAAAGTAGGAATGTATTTAATCCTCTTAAGGAGTGGGACTACTTGTATTAATAGAATCGTCCCAATTTAACAGAAAAACTTCAAATTCTAGTGACTGCAAACATTTTCAGACTTCTTTAGCATTTACTACTCTGTTTGTACCTAAATTGTAAATGAACTGTTGAAGAAAGTGTTTGTTGAAGTGTGTTTTATGAGTGCTGTAATCCACATGGTCATTTGAAAGGTTTTAAAAATTAACATTTCTTGGATTTTGTAACAAAATACACCATTTAAAACTTTAACTATTCTGGGACCAATTTTTAAAAAAAATGGATCTTTGTCCTTCCAGTATTAGTAGAGGGGTTCAAATAATTCAAATCAGCATAGGGATGATACTGATTGCTGTTTGTGTTGCTTGATTTCCAAGGTAAAAACAGTTCATTCAGCCATCCTAGAAATAAAAATAATTGCTTTTTCAATAACGTATGTGTCTAAATACCTTTGAGGTGACCCTTCAGTATTCCAATAAATCTGACAGCCTTTAAACCTACTCACCATGTGCAAAGGGTAACAGATGTTCTCAATTCACAGGACTTAGAGCCACCTGCTAAAGGAACACTGAGAAGATACAGTTCCTAACAAGTCCTCTGGACTCTGCCACTCCACAGCTCTTGATCTCATACTCTGCTACTGGCAAGAAGGAACTTTTCTATTTCCCAGCATTTGAATGTTTTGTCAGTTAAAACTGAGAAAAAAAAACCAAAACCAAAACCAAGCACAAATGTCAGTCAATAGGTTAAAAGTCACCAAGTGCAAGAAAAGAAAACAGGCTTGGTAAATTTTAAAGGCAAGGCTCCTAAATCATTCAACACAGTGAAAAAAATCCTTCTACAGAATTTCATGGCAAAACTCTGACAACAGAGGAAAGCAAGCTGGATTTGGGCTGTGTATGCACCAGCAAACCGATGATGCTAGTGCACACCAATATGTTGACCTAATGCTTCCAGAAGTGGAAGGTATGGATAAATAGGCTGGTCAGCTTCTTCTCAAGGAGTTTGTGTGAGCGACACGTAATCAATGAAGAAGTTAGTACCAATAACTATAAAAATACTTGGAAAGAACTCATGGCAGTTATAAAACAAAAATATGCCACCACCTTTGTTTCATTTGCTTCAGAAATGAGTGCACATAAAATTCTCTTCCACCCTCCATTAAACAACTGTTTGGTCTCCAATCTTTGGAGTTAATGAGCAACATTACTGCATTTTTATGTGACCATCCATGACTTTATTTATTACAGGTAATCTTTTATTCATCTGTCTTCACAAAGAAGGGTGTTAACCTTCATCAGGAGTAGTAAAACTGCTGCTGCCTTTGTTCTAAAACCTCCACTGATGAAATGGGCATTTCTGTGGCTGTTGTAACTGCTTTATAGCTGGAGTGGGGAATCCAAAGCAAGTTTTTGGTATTTACAAACACCAGGTCAAAAAGATTTGATATTATTAGATTAAAAGTGAAATGAGATCCACAGTTATCTAATGTACATCAAACTGGCAAAAGGTGAAATTTCTACCTGCACCCAAAGAAAGTGGGATTCTTCATATCATCAAAACTTCTCAAGGTATTGAACCCTCATAGGTGTTGTGTTAGGCTGAGAGTTGTAACTACTGTTGTCTTCAAATCTTGAGCAACTGAAGCTCAGCCTTGCTGTACTTTTGGTCTTTGAGTGAAATGTTGAGTTTAAATCAACACAGAAGTGAAGTATGGCTCAGTTCATCCTCCTGAGACTGTTTTGTGTTGATATCACTGCATTAGTCTAGCAATTTAAAACATGTACATGAAAAATTCAGGTTTCAATCACTATTTCTTACTGTGCATTCCACTACCTTAAGAACAAAAAATATGACCAGTCTTCAGGAAATGTCAGCTATTACTAAGCCATCTTTATACAAACTGTTGAATCTACTTTTGATGCAAAGTAGGAAATTGCATAACTGATGGACAGATAATTTTCTTTAGGACTGCAGCAGCTGAAGGAGTTTTCTTATGATCATCCCAGGACATCCCTAATAGTATCTTTATACTGTGATAGCAATATAGAAAATCCAGAGTGTATGCACCCACATTTGGAGGTAGCTTTGAATAGATCTGGAAATTTCAGGGCAAGGGGGACAATTGGGAAAGTTTTTTGTTGTTGCTGTTGTCTTTTGGTTTTATAAATCTTATGTGAAACAGAAGTGTTTGGGTGCTGGCATCACCAACTCTGGCACGGCCCTACTGAAACCATGCTGCCTGGTAGATGAGACTGAAGCTCTGAGCTGGTGGGAGGAGATGACTCTGCAGGAAATACCCTACAGCTCCAGGGTAACAAAACTGAGTGGAAACAATAAACGCGTGATGGGCTACGTGGAGGAAAGGAATGTGCTGCAGACATTCGCTGCCTTGGCCTTGCACATGCTGGTTTCTTGGTATGAAGTAGTGCAGTTTCAGAGCCTGAGGTGGCTGCAGTGAGGTGGCACCAGACAGGGCTGAGACAGCTGCTGGGACTCCACCTGCCTGTGGGGGAGTACAGTCCTGCGTTCTTGTTCCACAGCGTAGATGCACACGACTCTTGGTCTCCCTTCTCCCCAGTTATCTCAAATGAATTTCTACTTTTAGGTGGCCACCTCAAGGCATCAGTTCCCTCTCCACTGACTGCTAGCTGAGCTGTAGGGCACAAAACTCCAAAGGGAGAACAATGGGGCTGCAAAGACATTTTATGAAGTTCCTCAAGGGATGTATCATGCAACTGCTGTATCTCTTATGTAAATTTTTATAAGCAGGCTTTCACAAAGCAGCAAAATTTTAAAAAATCATGTTTCAAAAAAAAAAACAAAAAAACCAAAAACCCAGAGAGTCCTCTTAAATAATTTAAAAATGAATTAAGATGTGAAAAAGAAAGGAAAAAGTTCTGAAACAGTAGGTTCATCCTTTGCAAGCTTGGGATCCTGTATTAATGCGCTGCATAGTTGCGAAGAAAATGGCTTTCTATCTTTGCCTGTGTGTTAGATCCTGCTGGAACACTCTGTTCCCTGCTCCCAGGAACACTTAATGCTGCTTGAAGCATGTGTACCCAGCGCTACATGGAAGAATTGAGTGGCTCCTCCCACACAGCCAGGCACATCTCCTTGCCATTGTAAGAGGGGTATCAAGCAGCTTTTGTTCCTCTGTCTGTGAAAATGCATCACAGACAAACATGGGGAGAAAATGGTGCTTGTTGGAAGCAGAAAATTAAAAGACATAGATCAAAGGGCTGGGATTTTTTTGATTCATAAATGTTATGCATCCCTATTTTTTTCGTTTTTTTTAAAAAAAAAATTAAAAATCTGTGCTTTCCTTGTTTTTCATCACAGACCTGGTTAAGACATCTGGTTAATCTAAGTCAGAACTGATGGCCTAATTTTATAGAGGTGTATGTTTCTGCTGTCAAGATTTTTTGTCTCTAGTTTATTTAGTCTTTTCTGATTTCCTTTAAAAAACTGAGGAAGAAGAAACAACTTTCTTTTTTTGGTGAAATAACTGTAGATTACTGCCTCTGCTTGTATTCAGGCTCCTCTCTCTGCTTTTCTAGTGTTATCAACCATGGTCATATAAGATACTTATATAAATGGTCACATAGCTCTTGTTTCCTGTAAAATAGTACCATTAAAAAAACGAGAACCCTTTCTTTCCTTTTTTTTTTTTCTTTTCTGGTTGGTTGCTTTTGGTTGGTTGGGCTTTTGCAGGGGGGTTTTCTGTGTTGGTTTTTTTTTTTTTTTGTGGGTTTTGTTTTTTGTTAGGAATAGGTAGGTAATTTATAGGCAGTATAGGACAAAGCAGGCTCCTCAGTTTATGGCACATATCTCAGAAAGGTGCAAAAACTGGGAGCTCTGATATTCAAAGTCTTGGATTATGTGCCCTAAAATCACAACCCTGCTCGTTTGCTATTATGAGGATAATCTCATCATCGTCAGGGACATTACTCACATGGCTGAATTTAGGAAAGTAAGTTATTGAGTGTTCAGGTTTCTCCATCACATCTGGGGAAAGAATTCAAGCTGCGTGGGGAGCAGCCAAACAGCTGAATTTTCGGCATGTACCGCGCACTACAATCCCGTTAGAGGGACGAGTGGCCACCCTTTCACACAAGCATGACTGAGGTGGCCCCATGTAAATGCAGTTGAACAGCACTGTACATACAGCCACACAATCAAGTAAGAGCTATGTGGCTGTGATTTTAATTTTTCTTCCCACCTGATAATATCCAGAAAATCTATCAGCACTCAAAGGAAGGTAATAACACAGACTCTCTATGTGATGTTCCCTCAGCCTGTCAAATCTGTCCTAGAGAACTAATTATATTAATTTTGTCCTGAGAATTCTGTCTGAGACTGATTAAAATGCCTGAGTTAATACCATTGCGAGGAGAAAAAAAGCTGTAACAGGAGCAGTGCCATGACTACAAATGACAATGGGAAAGTGAATAAGTTGTGGCAAGTGTTGGCTAGAAAAAAATGAGGGGAAAAAAAAGAAAAGTGCCTCTTCTTGCAGCAGAGTATTCACTGCATTGATATGCAGGATTTAGATAGACCACAATAAAAGGACAAAAAAAACCCAGCTAAAATGAAATAATTTGACCTCCAACGCCAGACCCTGCACAAAATGGAACACATGCTGAGACACCTGATTTACAAGCCAAAAAACCCACATGTCCAGCTTTGGTGGAGAAATGTTTGGAGCATAGTGAGGTAGGTACGTATGTCTAGCTAAATACTAAAGTCACTGTTTTTCCTGGTTTTTTTTTGTCTTAGCAAGTGCATAGTAGGTAATACCCTTTGTAGTCTGTGCAGACCTGGCCTAAAATCTCCAGTGTTACCATTACAACATCTCCACATTTTGCTATTTTGAGGCATTTTCGAGACAGGCGGGTTTGGTGAAGGTTTGGTTGCTACTATTTAATAACTGGTCCAAAGGAGCCATCTATTTAAAAGTGTACCTGATTTCCAAATCACAAATCTTAATAAAACGGCTTAAGAATTTTTTATGACATCATTGGAATATAAATGAAAGGGTTTTTTCTCAGATGTTTATTAAAAGATTTAAAAAATATGTCTAGATTTTTAACTATACCATAAATCAAAGTACATAGGGTGCAAATACTAAGGAAAAAAATTCTTGCAGGATCAACATGTTGGTTTCTTAAAATCTTTAAAGTAAAGTATTTTAATGGAATTTGCACTTAAAAATCTGCAGACAGTCACAGTTTTAATTCTAACAGTAAGGAAATACTGTTATAAAAGTATCATAAAATTTCCTGTTTTTTCCTTTGCCTGACCACAGGGTGACTGAGAGCCTCATGCTGACCAACACAGGCTGCTATGGCACTCACCAGGCAGTGCAAGAGCCCATAATACAGCCACTATGGACAAGGGTGTTGGAAATTATTTCAGGTCTTCCTAAATTATATGGCAGGCCAGAAGAAATAAAACCGTGAGAAGAAGAGAACTATGAACCTTTTTATCATCCCTCCCATCCCAGCTTTACAATGAAAAACTACAGGAAAGGTAAAAATTTGGAATTTGAGATTACATCATCTGATTGGAGCACAACAAATGGTTGAATCACTCTTTTCACTTACAAGCTACTTTCACTTTAATATTATTGTTAACAACTTCCATTCAGGATTGCAATGAATGATTGTTTATCTCACCTAAGTTAGTCTAGCCTGTTTTATTCATAAGTTCATAAAAATGAAAACCTGAATGTGTAATAAAGGTTATGTAGGGCTATGTTGAGAAGAATTCTCTCTATTGACAAGCTTACAAATGATCTGTTTCAATTATCTTCTTAAATTTTTGGTTTTACTGGATCCAAACTATGATTGCTTTATTAAAAACAAGTATTCCACGTGCTGCCACACTGCAACTATCCCATTTAGGAAAAAAAAATCACCTTTATAAGCAAAACAGATTATTATGTACTGAATTTGCTTTTATCTGCTACATGTGTATGCTGTCACATGTTGTTTGCTGAAGTCAAGGCAATAGCACAGGAAGAGCCTTCTGTTGAGTCTGTCCTGGCCAGATTCTGGTTTCAGCCACCTGAGGCTCATGACACAAGGAATATTTTCTCAGTGAGTGGCCCCTTTGAAATCAAGTTTGTTCCCCATAGATCAAACCTTTTTCTGCATGGAGTTAAGTTCAGTAAAATTTTGTCATTTTAGGATGTTATGAGATGGTTTTCCTGATATGAACATGCCATAGTTATGACCAACGCTGATAGCTTGCCCCTGCCCTTATGAATCTTTCCATCCACTCTTGAGCTTCCTGCAGCAGCAGAAATGTTTGTTGTACAACTGCCAGACTATAGAATGGGATTCTGGCTTATGGGACTAGTCCCACTTGCTTAAACAGGACTCTACTTATGTGAGAAGTGGTTTGAGGAATTCATTGCCTGATGGACCAATTTAGAAATGCAGACTGCAGGTGTGAGGGTTTGCATGTAAGCATGAGCATGTTCAAGAGAGAGGGAAGTTCCCAGTGTGGTCACAAATCAGACTTCTGCCCTTTCTCTGACTCATACCAGTCTATCTCATCCTTTCAGATGTGAGACTTCTCCATTTTGGAAGAATATGTGACTGACTTCTTCACCCCCACACTTTTTCAGGATGAAACAGCTCACTGCTCCAACACTGCAGTTATGTACAGTGTTGCAGTGGTGGGTTGAGAGCAGGCTTGCAATGGGAGCTGAAGAGCCCTTACTCCCTCCTCACTGGGGAGCGCTGCTTTGCCAGTGGGCTGGATCCATATGACATTTCTGAGCCCAGGCCTGAGCATGAGCTCAAGTCCAAACATTTCTAGTGGCAACACAATAGGAATGACAGCCTGCTCTCAAGGATTCAAGGAAAAAAATCCTTAGGGACAACATTCCCCTGGGAAGGCAGGTAAGGGCACTCACCTGCTGCAAGGGGGGCTGGCTACTGCTGTCTGCCTACAACCAAGCCATGGAGCCAAAGTTTTTCCAGGCAGGACTCCCATAGCACCACTGTTGCTTGAGAAGTGTCTGCTTGAAAACTCTGCTCACCATGGTGGGAACCACAACCAAGGCACGGGATCCCCTGAGGCGCAGCACGGCGTGCAGGGCTGGCTATGGACTCTGGGTTACACCTGCCTCCTGGAGTAGCAACTTAATGTCACTACAGCTGCCACTGCATATTCAAAGACTGAATAAGAGATAAAACACTGGAAAATGTTTTAAGCATCCCATGGAAAGCTTTCTTCTGCAGAAGGAAAACCTCTTTCTATACATTTTCAAATACTTGGTAAATGACAAAAATACTGCGGCATTTTCATTACATCAACTTAACTCCATACATTGTTGTTGTATTTTAAGTACTGCAACCAGTTTTCTTCAGCTTACAGGTGAGAGAAAGCTTATGCCAATCTAAGGCATATATATACTGCTTTTTGGAAACAAATACCAATTATTTCTCAACTGTTATTTCTTTATTAGGTCAATGCCAAACAATGCAAAAAATTATCTAGAATTGACAGTGAAATGGGAAGAGGAGAGACCTAACAATTTTCTACACTGAAAGGCTTTAACAAGATACCACATAAAAAGCCTGTAACTTTCACAGTTTCTTGTATTTCCTTATTCTATCAGGGATCATTTCTCAAACAGAAGAAATATCCATGCTGAATATGTAGTGTATTTATTTTCATAAACAAATATATACTAATTCAGACCCTAAGACCAGAACAAATTTTAAAAAAATCAAGTAACTCTAATTCTTCTCCTTTGATCTCTTGAATCTTCCCATTTACCACAGAGAACACTCAGTAGCTTTCTTCAGAAAAAGCTGTGAAAAGAGCATGTTGCAATAGCTGCAGTGTGTAAGTGTGTGTGGCACAGATAAAAGTGTATTTCTATTGCTTATTTCCATTATGACAGAACTCAAAAAGTGCTAGGCTTTCTCCAAACCAATGTCAAGAAACAGTTCCTGCCAAAACAACATGAAAGAAATGTTGTAAAGGTTAAAATGTGTTCCTTAAAAGTTAGGAAATATCAGAAGCTGAAATGCCAGTATAACCCTAATTCAACCCTTCTGTGCAATCCATTATGATCCAGTCCTTAATTACATGATCGCATATTCTTTTTATTTTTTTTCTCCCTAGGGTCTCTGCTTCATTTAAAGTATCAGATGGGCTGAATAAGGCAGTTCTTAAATGTTTACATTCATCTTCTTCAGCACCCTGCCATTATGGGTGAGCATCTTGCACTATTAGCCAGGCAAACTGCCTCCTCTGTGTCTGGAGCTGCAGAGACAGGAGTAGACAGCTGGGACCCGGCCAGAGAAAAAAGAACCACTTTGTACATCCCAAAATGTGGAAGTGCTGAAGAAGTTCAGAGCAGCGTGGCAGATCAGTGAAACCTGCTGGCAGCTGGCAGGAAGCTAAGCTACAAACAGGCGACAGTACAGCCAGTTTGTCTGATGCTCTCCATTAAAGTCCCGTCAAGAAAAGTTGACTTCGCTTGATCCCATGAGCTCCATGCCAAAGTCTTTCTCATCAGTAAGACTTGCCTGAAGACTTTAAAGATGAAGATCTTTGGGAGAATTTCACAGGCCAGAAATGGCAGCAGCTCCTTTGCTGTCTCACCATAGCACTGAGATGAAACTGGATTTGCCTGGATTGGGAAAACAAGACAGTTATCAGCATCAGCAGCTCCAGTTACCTTGATCACACCCACGGATAGGGATGAGATCCTCCTGGCAGGCATCTCAAGCCTTAGGCTTGAAGTTACACTTGAGCAGCTTGGTGGCTGCAAGCAATGAACCCCAAGGTAGTTCACTCCTCACCAGTGGACTGGATGTGTATGCACAGCATTTTACCCTTACAGAAAAGACTGCCTTTATATATGCTCTTGCTATTTGGAATCAATAAGGAACTATGACAACTTGATTGCTAAAGAGTTCTGAATTTATTGACTTTGCAAGAGATTTGAGAGAACTCCTTGATGGGAAAGAAAGCTTTTTTTTTTTTTAAGAAAAAAAGATAAAAAAGGATTTTTAAAATTCTCCCCCTCTCAAAGAGTGTGACATGAAGTACATAGTGCCACATATGTTCTTAAAAGCACAACTCGAGGGTGATGATTCAAATCTGAACAGCCTTTCTGTCCATGGCAATTATGGCTGGCAACAGCTTTCTAAACCTGATGTTTTGGGATGCTACTATGTAAGACCACTTACCTGTTTTAGAGTTCCTAAAACTCCTGAGCATTCAATTCTGGAAATAAGCAGAAGAGATGAGAAAGTGGCCAAGATCATAAAGCTCAGGTCCAGGCAAAGGTGGCAAACATTGTATTATTTTATTGTTGGGTTTTTTTTAAGTATTCCCAGTAATTATTTTAGCGTAATTGTGATGCTCAAACATCATTTTTGCATAAGGTGACAGTTTCCAGTAGGATGGTGGACCTTGCTGTGAAGGGAGAGAGAAGCATCTGCTGCTTCAAGGTTTGAAAGAGCACAGCACTTTCCAGCCTGTGAACAGAGCAGAAATGGCAGCTCTGGGTATGCCTCACATATGCCACAGAAACACAGAGAAGAAAGGATGGCTGGCACATGAGGAGCAGCAAGAGCACAGGCCAAGTTGGCAGCTCTTCCCTTCTCACAGAACGGAGGGTCAGCTCACAACTGTTTATGTAACACTCAGAAGTTAGCAGGGGGGAAATGGATGTGGACTCTAAAGCCCACACTGACATTTTTGTAGTATGCAGTTAAGTTGTGAGTCTGAGCTCTCAGGATTGTCTTTTGAAGGTGTTTTGCAAATTTCCCTTGTGTATAGAGTCAAAGACAGTCCCTTGAGGCTGACAGCCTAAGACAGAATAGATCCTGTGTGCAAAGACCAAAGGCACTATACAGTTACACTTTTCACACTAGATAAGCAAAAAACCCGTGTCCTTTCATCTTTTGTTCAAATTATTTCACACGTGTATTTTTTTATATTTCATTAGTGAATTCTTTTCACCGAAAAGGAAACGGTGTGTTATGTGTGCCTTTGTTGGGCTAACTTCGGATCGTTGACTGTAAGAACTGGAGATGCAAATATCAGGGATGAGGCTGTATGTCATCTGCAGCTTTGCATGGAGGCAGGGCACATACCCTCGGGAAAGAGTAAGGTTTCTATCAAAGAAACTACATTTTTGTGTTTTTAACAAAACAAAAACAAACCAACCAAACAGAAAACTTCTGCCGCTTCTTTCGTCTCCCCTTTTGTTTTGCAGGAAGCCCTGGAAGGCCTGAGACTGACGCTCTTCTGGGCAGTCAGAAGCTGACACACCACTGTCCCGGGGGCTCAGTGACAGGACAGCGGGGTACCAGCACGGTGCCGGGGGAACGCGCACAGTGCCAGGGGCGTGCAGGGCCACACGCTGTGTCGGGGCACGTCCGCACAGAGCCAGGGCCGAGGCGCGGCCCGCGGGTTCTGAGAAGGTCTCGCCGTGCTCCGCAGCTTCCTTGGGGCTGCCCGAGGAAGGGTTCACTCTGCGCGAAGGGCCCCGGCCGGAGACCCCGCTGTGGACGCGGTCTGAAGGCCACGGATCACAAGCGTGAGGGAGCACCACGCTCGGGCTCCCGGGCCGCCGGGCACCGGCAGTGCCAGCGCCGCCACTACGTGCTGCCCTGCGCTCCGAGAAAAGGCAAGGGGACACAGACACGTCACCGCCGCTGCCTGCGCGCATACACAATCACCGGTCTGGGAGCGCCCACGTCCTGCTGCGGCCGCCCTTGCGTGGGGAGGTACCAGCACACGGACACGGCCCGGCGGGGCCGCGGCGAGCGCCAGAAGGGCCCCGCGCGCGGCCCGCCTCCGCCGCTGACGTGGCTCCGCGCTCCCCGGAGACAGCGCGCGGCCGC
>VXAC01002802.1:0-65237 GCA_013399225.1 Rhipidura dahli | reverse complement strand
TGTGGGAGGCAGAGCGGGCTGTAAACAAAAGGGGCTCGGGCGTCGCGCAGGCAGCTCCCCCTCCCCACACACACAGAGTCCTTGGCTCCATAGACAAAGCTTTCGAGCAGCCCGGACTTGAGCTCCGCGCCAAGGGCTCAAACAGCCCCGTTTCCAGAAAGAAAAATGCTCCGAAGTTTTTTATTTTTGTCGAGTAGAATTCGTCGGTGAACGATGAGTCTCAGTTCCCCTTTCTTCTGGAAGCGTCTCTTAGCCGCCCCACAGCCCTGGTTAGGAACAAATACTGAGGGCTCCTTCGCTGCCCTGTGGGCTTTGAAATCCCAAGCCTGCGTCCCAGTGGTCTCGACAGTGGCTATAAGTACCGTCAGATCGTTAGGGTTTGGGGTGGGATAAAACTCCTGAGGTAAGTGAAGTCCTTGGTTTCTCGCCATGGAAAACAGGCTGGGAAGAACAGTGGTGAAATACAGCCTGAGTCAGTCCGTAAATGCTGCCCAGTTTCTTCCCTAGTTATTTTTGGGTGTTCTTAGAATGTGAGACGCTAAGCATGGGTGTGATCTCAAGAGGATGCTGGAAGGGGTCTTTTTTCCCTATCTGGTTTATGAAGTTTTGAAACTCTTTAATTTTTCTGTTATGTATGTAATAATTTTTGTACTTTTGTGTTTGTTTTTCTGAATGCCAGGAAGTTGCTTTTCACTCCTTTCTGGTGGTGGACGTTGTTCTCTATACAGAGTAACACAAAACAGTAACTTTATACGAGTGCTTCCCAAGGGACATTGCACTTACATAAAGCATCAATAGAAACAAAGCCTGTAATGATTTTCCAAATAATTTGATGCTAAAATGATAAGCTTTTTAAGATCTTGAGGTGTGCAATTTACAAGAGACCAATATTCACTGCATGTATCTTTGAACACGGAATTAAGGAAGATAATGTTTGTTTTTTATTTTATAGAACATTATAAACACCACTGGTTCCCAGAAAAGCCATGCAAGGGATCAGGTTACCGATGTATCCGGATCAACCATAAAATGGATCCTCTCATTGGACAGGCAGCACAGCGGATTGGATTGAGTAGTCAGGAACTGTTTCAGCTTCTGCCGAGCGAACTCACTCTCTGGGTTGACCCGTATGAAGTGTCCTATCGCATTGGAGAGGATGGCTCCATCTGTGTGCTGTATGAAGCTGCACCAGCAGGAGGTAGCCAAAGTAACACCAACATGCAAATGGTAGACAGCAGAATAAGCTGTAAGGAGGAACTTCTCTTGGGCAGAACTAGCCCTTCCAAAAGCTACAATATGATGACTGTATCGGGTTAAGATATAGTCTGTGGATGGATCACCTTAAAATGGATGGATAAATTTGGTTTTTTCTTTGGGTGGGCACCTCTGGGGATGGATTATGGAATTTAAACCATGTCACAGCTGTGAAGATCTGGCACACGTTAGAGTGGTATACTTTAAAGTGACAGTGCCATAGTTTGGACAGTACCTTTCAGTGATTTAATAGCCTGTGAGTCAAAATGATTGCAGCTTGCTAGGGAGTAAGAAGATCTAGGAAGTGTCAGTTTCTCCAAGACATCTGACTTAATTTCTACACCAATTTACAACCCCAATCTGTATTTATAAAGTGATTCTCTGCAGTAGGTCTTGCAGAGTAAATTTGCACTATTACATTTATTAATTGTTAGCATTTTTGGCAGCTCAGTAACAAGACTTATGAACACCATAGTACTGGAAATTTTATTTTTCAGACTTTTACCTAGCACTTACAAATATGTATAAATGTACATAAGATAAACTAGTAAGAATGACCTGGGAAAATGGTCAGATCTTTACATTGGCCTCAAAAGTAGCAAGTGAGCAGAATCTGCCATGGCAACAGGCTTTAAAAAGACCATATAAAGACACTGTCTGAACTGTGGTGTTAGCACCAGCCAGCTATCTGTACATTTGCTAGCTTGTAGTTTTCTAAGACTGAGTAAACTTCTTATTTTTAGAAAGTGGAGGTCTGGTTTGTAATTTCCTTGTTCTTAATTGGGTAAAAGTCTTTTCCACAAACCACCATCTATTTTGTGAACTTTGTTAGTCATCTTTTATTTGGTAAATTATGAACTGGTGTAAATTTGTACAGTTCATGTATATTGATTGTGGCAAAGTTGTACAGATTTCTATATTTTGGATGAGAAATTTTTCTTCTCTCTATAATAAATTGTTTCCTATCTTGGCATTTTAATTAATCTCTTGTCGTGATTACATAGGATCAGTTAAATTATTTTTGTCTCACAGCAGAAATAAAATAGGTACTATAAAGGCTTAAAAACTTCAATGGCACCCTGATGCTAGGGAACACTTGGTGCAGACCTGGATTAATGAAGACCTCACATATTAGTGCTTGGGAATTTTAGGGGAACACAATGATGTATAAGTCACTTTAAACCTTTTTAAATCAGTCAATGTGGAAATTACTCCAGGGTCAATAATTCCAGGATATGAGGAAAAGGTACAGAAATAACATCCACCAAAGATGACTTGAATAAATCCAGAGGATTAAAGTTTACTTGGCTTCCTGATGAAGGATATAGCAAACCTAAATGTCCATTTTGACCTACTTGCTCACGAGTTCACAGTTCTTACCCGATGGATTCCCTGCACAATAAGAGCTGGGACAAGTGTCCCTTAGCCTTAAGAGCAGCTTGCTGCCTTTTGCTTTCTTCAGATGCAAGACTTTCACTTTAGAAAACATTAAGATTGGATTCAACAAAAGGTATGTTGATCTTTTTTCCCAAACTTAAAAGGTTGGCTGAGGCGAAGTGAGAAGCCCATACTTATATGTGTATTCATAGTGAATGATGTAGAGATGTGATTCACTTAAGCACCACACTAATGTCATTTGTATACAGCACAGCAGATACGTGTGAGAAATTCCTTACCACTCTATTTACACTGGTTAAAGTGCTGGAGTAAAACTCAAGTCTTTTCTGTTCCTTATCTCCTGTGTACGTGGTTCAGTGAGTGTTTAATAAAAGGCCTACCTGCCTTGGTCACTTCAGTCACAAGAACTGCTGCTGATGCTCTGAATGAAAAGAAAGCCATCATTACTTGCCAAATGAAGCTTGCAAGCTATGGGAGAATGAGCATCAGACTAACCAGGCGTTGTTGCAGCTATGAGCCTTTACAAGTAGGTAGTAGTAATGTGTTGTATCTCCAGTTCATACCTGTGTAATATGGCTGATCTGTAATATAGCTGATTATATATAAGCAAAACATACAACTGAACTGTCCAGCTTTTTTTTTACCAATTTCTTTCCCTCTGTTTTTTTGGAAGTTCAGCTTTACAAATACAATTTTTCATGATCTGCATATGCATAACAATATTTAGCACTTCAAAGTACTGCTAGGGCTTCTCTGGCACTGTGGCTTTCTGGCATAGACTGGTGGAAGTATAAGTGCTCCTGAAGCAGTGAACTTTTAAGACCTTGCTCTGTAGGGATTTGACAAAAGAACTATTACTAAAGCTTCAGAGGCAGCCTGTGTTACAGTAAAGTACATAGAGTCAAAGTTTAGGCTCACATTTTGATACCATAAAAATTCTCTTTAAGATTACACTTTAAATTGTTAAATCTGTAAGCAAGAAATTCCAGTGGTAGGAGTACTCAAAGACATTTTTGTGTTACATGTCCACAGACAGCAGGAGTGTATCTGAGTAGAAAGAAAACATTGAGCTTGGCTTTAAAGCCATATTAAATTTTCATGAAGCTCACTGCTGACTGAGCCATGCTTGGTATATTGTGGTGCTGCCTGTAGTCTTTTCTGCTGCACAGCAAGGACAGCATCAGAAGGGGTAGCTGTATAGTTGGTCTTTGACGTGAGCTATGCACGTTATGAAAGCATCAGCTGTCAGTACTTTCTTCTTGGTAAATTAAGCATAGTTTTTTGAGGCAGCAAGTGTTCCATCTGTGAGACTGGCATGTGACAGTGAACCAAGAATGAGCCTTAGATGGTTAACGTTTTAGTCCTTTTACGGTAAGGTGCTTTCATTCATGGCATAATTTTTAACTGCTGCTGTAACCAGTAATTGGTACAACCCATGTCCTCAGAGTTGCTGGGATTTATTCCAGCTGGAATTTAAATATACTCCAATGTGCACACAATGTGCCCTTGTCTGATTTTAAAAGTACTTAGCATACTGTGGCAGCAGGGCATAAGGACTCCTGAGAGAAGCGGAATATGTCTGTCCGAGGAGGCTGTTGCCAATCCTGTGTTTTGCTGCAGGAAGAACAAACAGCACACCAAGCTAAATGCTTGTCACTTTTGAATTTCATTTAAGGTGCCATTATGAAACCAGCAAGGCTGTTTTTTTTAGGGCAAATGTTAGCTATGAGAACACATTCAAGACCTGCTTGCCCAGTGCACGTTAGTTAAATTAGCTGACTTAAATCCTGTTCTGTTGGTGTTCCGAGGGCAGTCTCAGCTGTACGCGGCTCTAATGTTACAGCTCTGCTCAGCATGACGGACCAGTCTGCTCAGACTTGTTGACCATTCAGTGAATGTCTTTTTATAAAGTGTACAGTTGCTTTCTAGTTTATGCCAGATGAGCAAATGTTGGGGTTTTTTTCTGACAACATGTTCTCCCACTGTGTTACTGTGTGGTATCCTACCACTCAATACTACTTTAGTATTTTATGTTCAGTAATGATGCTCCTCCTATAGGGAGTTATATTACATGTATCCCTATTACATGTAAGAAGCTCTGTTGTTCTGTTCTCTTTGCAGTTGTGTTTTTTTCCTGCTTGTTCTGGAAATGTACATCTGGTTTAAACAGCCATTTGGACCATAATTTTTTTTTCTTCCCGTAGGTCTTAGTGTCATTCTTAGGTTTGAATAGAAATGTGAGGATTCTCATTCAATTGCTAATAATGCTGATTTTAGTTTTCCACTTTTCTGCTGACTCTGCAAAGATTTGCAGGTAGATCTGTATATTACAGGCCTCATTATGCCATGGGATTTTCTTATTGGTTTGTTCTATCAATCTACACGAGAATTTGGAAATAACATGAGGCACTTTTCTGATGTGAGAATACCATCACTGGCTTGTACTGTTATTGTATCTCATATTGGATAAGTTCATAGGATAAAAAAATCTCTTGTATTCATTACAAAATCAGTCTTCTTGGATCATACCAAGTTGCAGGTCTCATGCCACAGCTTAGAGATGACAATTTTGAAGGCTAAATATTGTTAATCCTGTATGTTTTTAACTGCCTTCAATTTAAATGGGTAAAGAAAAAGCTTGAGAGATGATTTAGTAGCAGGGGGAACTGTACTGCAGCAGTAGAACTTTAAAAAACTGTTTACTGATGTGCAAACCATAAAGAATCCAGTCAGTGGTCCTGGAGTGGTTGGTTTGTGCTGATGCTTGTAAACATTCCCGTCACCAAATTAAGCAGATGTCGCAGAACACAAACGCTCGATACGCATAAGGTGTCCTTCTAATTAACCTTGTTTGTTTATGCTGGGAGAATATGATCTCTTGTTATTGTGCAGGTTAGCAATGAATGCAACAAAGAACACTGCTGCTTTTCTTTTTTGTGTGTCTATGTAAAGCTTATTTCTGAATGTCCATAGATCAGGTAGTACTCTACATTTTATGAAGTTTCCTCTACTTAATGCCATAATTTTGAGGGAAAATAGTTTATACTGGCAAAAGCTGCCACTTGGCTGGAGAATATTAAAGCTGTTTTTAGTTTAAAGAGTGAAACATGTATAGACTGGAGATAAATAGTTCTCCCAAAAAGGAATGTGTATTTACACATTCTTGGTGTAATAGCAGAGGTTATTTTTACACGTTTCAGATTTACATTCCAGTGTGAACATTGAGAAGCAGGATGTTAATTCAATGGCTTTCAGGGGTTGGTAGAGCAAGCTGGGCTTAGACAATAAATGCTGTATTAATAGTTAGCAGTGACAATTTCATCAACATAGGAATTGTGGGGTATAATTAACATCAGTTGCTTTGACACTATGCTCTTAATGTATGGTTTCAACCTTTCTTTCAGTAGCAGTTGGAGAATGCACTGTGACAAATTGTTGCTGATACAAAGTAGGTCAACAGTAAAATGGCTGACTTACCATAAAGAAATAGATCTAAATTATTGTTAACTTCATGTCTAGTGGAATTTTCTTAGAGGCTAAGTCTGTGCTCTTGTGTTTCTCGAGTGTCAACCCTGTATACAGCTTTCCCTAACTCCTTATTTCCTAACCATTTGATATTTTTGTCTAAACAAGAAGGAGCGTTTCCTCCCAGCTGCTGGGAAGAAATCCACACAAGCAGTAATGCTACATGCCTGACAGCAGATGTTTGCCCTTGTAGTATTGCAAATCCGTGACTGCAGAGCTGGCAAGGAGAAATGACTTGCAACTAAGGAAAACAAGCAAAATGCTGCATCCTCAAGTTTCCAGGTTTTCTGTACTGAAAGTGACCAGTGACAGCGTACAAGGAAGGGAAACGATGATACTGGATGAGAAAAATCCCAGGCTGAGGGAATGTTGATTATGTTTTTGCAGAGGGAAGTGATCCCTGTGATCAGCCGCTCAGTGTCTCATCATGCTTTACAACAGCCTTCTAATGTTTTCTTGAGTGGTGTAGCTTTCACCTTTTAGATAGCAGGAAACAGCCTCTAGCTTTCAGGTTTTCTGGGGCATTGTAAAATCCAGTGTGATTGTTCTATGTGCTGATTATTATATAACTGAATTAAATTATAAACATGAACCTGCCAGCATGGTAAGGATGCAAAGGAGGAGAACTTCAGTCTTCTTGGAGCAGCCTTGAATATATGCAAAGAGCAGCAGTATCTGGACTGCCCAAGGACAGTGTCAAGGCTGGGGATGCTGCCCAGCATTCACAGCTGGGTTCCAGGCAGCAACACTTACCTAAGGGGCTCTAACATGGAGCTAAGGCTTGGGTACTTTTCTAACTCACTGATCAGCTCAAAGACAGATTTCTAGGTCCCAGTGGTATCATCTGATGACATTGGCTGGAAATAAGAATTTACAACAGCGTGCCTTTGCTTTCCTATGTTCTATCAAGTTCAAATACTGCTTTTTGTAATGTAAGAACATGCAATATTGGGTGGGTTCTGAGTTTTGCTGGACACAAATGAATGAATTTCTTGTATATTAGAAAAAATATTGAAAGACAACATTCCTTCTCTGCCCTGAAGTTTAAACAAAGTTTTATTTGTATGTATACGGGGTACATATGCAAATTTCTTGTATAAATGTATATCTACACACACAATTATTTGAGTGTTTTTCAAGGGGTCATTCTGAAGTCCCTGCTGGCTGTGATTTAATTCAAGTCACTGCAGGTGTTCTGAAGATTGTAATTTTGCATAGGTGGGGGGAAATTACCCTCTCTATTCACTTTTTATGCCTTAAGATATTGGTATTAACAGGAACATGTTCTTTTTCTCTTTAATTTTTCTGTATGTGAATTTGCAGCTTGACTCAATCTGCTACTCAGCTGGGTAGATTTTCAGGATTTTCTGTGTTCTAAAGCAAATTGTAGTTGCCTAAAGGAAGGTTTGCAACATTTAAATGAATTTGATACAGGGCTGACAGGAAATAAGGCTAAGATACTTTTTTACTTTGTGTATTCATGCCAATAGTTTGTAACACAAGAGAGAGATTTCTCTGGTTTCTGGTAAGCAGTTGGCTGAAGAATCATCCAAGGGTCTGTTTTGGTTGAGCCTAACACCCTTCCCTGGATGGGTGCACCAGAACAGTTGCTTCTGTATGGTAACATTCACATTCTATAGTGTGTAAGTTAAACATTTGTTTACAGGAGTGAAAAAATTCTATATCCTATCTACAAAATAAAATCAAGGTGCACATGTGGTACATCTAATGCTATGAAGTTATACTAGTGATATTAACCAACTTTGCAGTTCCACCTCTAGATGTAGCCTTTGTTATAATAATTTCATTTTTAACCCCTATCTTCCTGCTTCCTTTGTCATTTGCAGCCTATTGTCTAACTCCCTTGCTTGCAGGCAGCATGAGGTCATTCTGTTTGTGGACCAGTAGGGAAAAAAGAAGGCAGTGGAAATGGCAGTATCAGCCTGAATCATGATGACGTTTAAGAGAATGATAAATTTAGTTCAGTGCTTGTAAAGGACCTGTTTCTGTGTGATGAAGGTACCAGACTCTAAATTTTGATGGTATTTATCATACTTTCTTTGTTGTCTGGATATATTTAACATAGGTGAGGCTTTTGCAATATAATTGAGGAGAAACATTTTGCAAATATGTAAGTACTTTTTAGAAGGGACAGCTGAACAAATATATCTGCTTGATTGTTTATCCAAATGTTCCTGTGACTATCTTCAAAGCTTGTTGCTTGCCGAATTGACAAGCCCTGCATCATGAACAGCAGAACCCTGGCTCTGAATACTGAAAGTGATAGTTTCTGCAATTATTCAGTAGAAAAATACGTGCATGTCATTCAAATTTGAAATCACTATTCATAGAGTTTACTGAAGTTGAAGTTAATTCCAAGCCAACCTGATATGTATACGAAATGTCTTCTGAATTATTAAACTGATGTAACCCCATGACTAATTCTGCAGTACGGATATGTAATTTCTTTTTCTTGCCCCTTTTGTTACACTCCCCCCTTCTACAGGAACATCCCTTAGCAAGCAGTTTACCAACAATAAAATGAAGATTGGAGTTTCAATGTTTTAAAATATAAGCCTTTGCACATTCCTAATTTTACTGGTATGAGTACCAGGAAGCCTTTTGACTTATTCACGTGAATACATGATATGCCCTTCAGTATTTTATGAGATCAAATATGTGTCAAAAGCTTCCTTAGTGAAACACAAATGTACTTTTATTATTTCTATAGGCACTGGAAGGCACATTAAGATCTTTATTATTGACTGAAAAGAAACTTTCTTCTTTATTACTGTAGAATAGAGATAGTGAATAGGCTGAAAAGAGAATGCTGCACACCTACTGCATCATGATCTCATTCTCAACATGATTGCCCTGGTGCTTGCCAGTTCCAATGTTCATGAGTCACACTCCAGTATGTGATTTGCTTAAAAGCAGTAAATGTCAGCACTTTTATTTACGATCTGCCTTTGAAGATTTGGAAGTCATAACTTCAACACTTTTTTTTTTTTTTTTTTTTATTGACTGTGAAGGCTAGGAACTGGCTTTACCTTTCTCTTTTAAATGAAAGATGAAAGCTTTGACTGATGTATTGCTCAGTCTGACCTAGCTGCAGTGGGTTAAGATGTGTAACTATCCAAACCCACTTCTTCCTCCACTGTGTGAGAAATTACCGTTCTGGTAGGTCGGGGTGGCAGAAATGGCTTTTCTGACTCCTGCTCAAAATTAGCTGAAGTTGTTAGGGTCGCTAGACTTGTGCCACGTCAGCCTGAAATGCCTGAGCCACGGTGGGACCCGGTGCTGGGGAGCTGACAGGCTCCGGCAGCCAGACGGCCGGGGGTGTTGGGAGCGGGAGGAGCTCGGCACCTGCACGCGTGAGCCGCTCTTGTCACCTGCCTGCGAGAGCTGGCACGGAGCGAGCAAAAGCTCCTGTGCTGGGGTTGCGGGAGGGGGCCATGTATGATCTGTGGGGGAGGGAAAGAAGTGGGGAAGGTGAAAGACCAGACAAATGATCCATATGGTGAGTCAGTAGGAAAGAACTGAATGCAATTCCAGCCTAATAATGATTCATAGCTACTCTGTTTATAGTTCTTGAGAGGGTGTCTGATCACATGGGCTGCAATGTACACATTTATACGCCGTCCTTGAGGACAAAGGAGGGAATTTACAAGGGAGAAAAAATCCAACAGGCTTTCAATTTTAGCTTACCTCTTTCTTGTGTGCATTTGAAAGTTTCCATTTATTCTAACTTTCATTGCCCCAGGCTCCTGTGCTAATAAGCCTGGCGAATTTTGCTTGTGAACCAAGCGTGCTTGCTAGAAACCTTACAAGCCTTGTAGAGCAGCTTTTAGGACACCTCCAGGAGCACGGGGCGCCGCTGTGCAGCGTTGGTGTGAGCTGCTCTCCCGGTGGCACCGCAGCCCTGCTTTGGGGAGCTGGCTCTGCGCATTCGCTGCTCCCTGGGTAAACCTGTCCTTCATCCTCGTGGTCCTTGAGTCCGGTGTGCGTTTGACTGCCTCCACTGTTGCTATATATCGCTCAAGCCCAAGATAAATGGCAGTGCTGCTCTGCTGGCATTGGGCTCTCGAGTGATGGTTTTCTGTGCAGCCTGCTTTCCGGATGCGGCTGTGGGCAGTGTGGATCCTGCTCGTGTGCAGTCAGCAGCCAGGGCAGCTGCAGCCGTGTCGAAGGCAGTTGTTCTGGAGGTGGTGGTGGTGGGCTGATGATAAACTACAAAAAGACCTTTTTGGCTAATGATTCCTAAAGGAAGAGCTCTTTTCAGTGGAAGTTATTCCGAGGGGGGTAATTGTGGTTGAGTGTCTGTTCCCATGGTGGGTCTGCACACCATCTTCCCTTTTCAAGAATGGCCACATTACTTAAAATATTTAACAGTTCAGTCACTTACAAGCTGCATGTATGTAGAGGTACATCCATGCAAGTATGCAAGAAGCTAAATTATTTCTATGAAAGAAGAAACTGGAATGGCCTAAAATGTGTGAGAAGTTTCTGCAAATGCTATGATATGGTTAAGCAATTATTATTGCAAAATATTTATGACAAAAAGTGGTGGACACAACCACTGGCTAGAAAGCCCGCTGTGTCTTTCTCCCTGGAAATGTGGTGAGAATTCTTAGACATAGGCTTTTTTATCTGATCTTCTTCCCTTTGGAAAAATGACTAGTGAGAGGAGGGAAGAGGAGAAACTGGAGGGTGGAAAGACAAATGAAAATCTAAAGTTAGGACATGTTAATGTCATTGCAAAATGCTTGAGCAATGAACCAATGCCCCTTTATGAACTATCTGTGACATAGGTGTCGTTTGAGTTGACAATAATTTGCTTGGTTTTTTTCATGAGTTGGAGAGAGTGATCCACAGGTGAAGAAAATACTTTCAGAAAGGCTTTTCACTTCTCTTATTAGTGCTCAGCATCCATCTGAGAATACCTCTCTCTGGCCTGTTGTCTCCTCTCTCACAATATTAATCTCTCCAGTAATTTCCATGCCTGAGTCTGAAGCCTGTTCCCTAGACTCTCCAGACAGGTGAGAAAGATAAGAAACAGACCCTTCACAGGAAAATCCTCAAACATTTCAGTGTCCCAGGCTAGAAGGGATGCACTCTAGAGTGAGCACTGGGTTCTCTCATGTGAAGTGAGCAGGAGCTTGCTCAGATATCACTGACTGTCTCTCATTAGGTAAGTCTCACCTTCTCCTTTGGAATGGTCCACATGTAATGTACTTTAACTTGCACTTGTACTTTACCTGTACTTGTACTTTACTGCTTAAGATGCCTGCACCTCTTTTGCTAACTCCTAATGCCCTGAGTGAAGAACAGCTAACTCTGCTCACATGTTCATTTTGAAATTCACTGGAACTGCAGTACCTTAGAGGAAGTCATTAGCAGTGTGTTTCCTGAATTTCGGGAACATGTTCCCAAGTAGTTGGAACAGTGGAGATTTATTTCTGAGAAGTTGCAGGGTTTGGCTCACCCCATGGTGTCTTCCTGTGCTCTGTGACTGTGGGCATGCTCACTTTTTGTCAGGGAACAGTGTACCATGCTCTAACATATGTGTATTATTTTCTTGGTGTAAGGAAGAAATAAGTATTTTATTTCTCATCTCATGCTTCTTTTGATTTTAAAAAGTTGGTTACCAAACACAAGGGGTCAAATTGTGCTCTTTTGTTTCAAAGTAAACTGGAAATTATTGGATTCACTTTGGATTGATGTTGGAGTTAATTGCTAATCAAGGTAAGCTCACTGGACATTTTATGTACAGCTTCCTTGAGAAGAGAGTTTTCTAATAGGACAAACACACTTGTGGTTGGTTGTTGGTTTGGTGGTATGTTGTGGGGTTTTTTTGTTTGGTTGGTTTTTTGTTTTGTTTTGTTTTTTGGAATTTTTTTTTTTTTTGTGTGTGTATTAGCTACACTGACTTTACATGTAAAAGACACTGGAGTGGCTTGTTTTTATTCCAGCTGCCAGGCAGCAGTCTTGTGTTGTGTAGAGGGAATTCAGCTGGGCTCCTGCCCATGGGTGGTGGCTGTTGGAGCTGTAGCCCTGTCAGATAAATCGAACCCCCACTTCAGTTGTGTGGGGTTGTGACAGGAGTGCCAGACTGGCAATAAACACTTTGGAGATTCACAGGATAGGACAAGGGACTTTACTTTCATCAGGTGGCATTGCAAGCCCAGAGGAATAGAGAAGCATTGTGTGATACTGGCTACCTAAGTGCATGGGATGTGTGCTCACTGCACCCTACAGAGTGCCTGGTGAAGGGCCTCTCTTGACAGTTTAACACGATTGTTTTCTTGAGTCAAACCCCACTGGGTGAGATGCTGCCTGTAGTTCTCTGTAGGCTTGCAAAGATTGTCTCTGCCATTTCCAGTGCTACTGCTGGTCTCTTGGGGGATCTCAAGGGACTTAAATGGTAATACTTTTGTGTAATAGCTAGAGATCATGAACTGTTTACTTTTTTTATTTTATTTTGTAACCCACTGATGGAGGTATCAGCAGTTAACCATAAAGAGTCAGAATAAGATTAAAACTGATTTTTCTTACAGAGTTGCAGATTATTGCCATCTTTGTCTTCTCACACGTGCACTTTTGCACAAGAGGAGTATGCTGCTGCCAAGCTCTGGGGCTCTAAAGTCCAGAAGGGCAGCTAGTGAGCCAGGGCAACTCTAAAATCATCATTATGAAATACAAAATAAATTTTAGAAACGACTGTGGCTCCCCTCTTCTCTTACTTTTGGAGACTGCTAGCACAAGTGTTTATTTTCATTTTGCTCCATGAAAAAAGGGGGAGGTTCATGTGGAATTGGCATGTGACATAGGGCTTTCTCATGGCTTGGAAGATGCTTGGGCATTACAGGGAGGAGTAGCCAGGGTCACTGGAGGAGCAGAGAGCAGTAGATATCATCTTAGACATTCCCTGGTTTTGGTGGTGCACTGAGCTCCCCCTTATCCTTCACTGAATGTGTTGTAAATAAAGCTGCCCCTTGCTCCTGATTGCCTGTTCAGCTAAAGCTTCCAAGATAAGTGATGGTGAGAGGGGCCAGGGAGTGGGCTCATCTTCACAGGAGCACACGAGCCCTTTGACTCACATTGGCTCTCACTATATTTTTACTTGGGTTTCCTTTAAAAGGTGGGAGTGAGTCTCTTTGTTTTTATCTTGTACTTTATTGGACAATGATGTTACACATCACCTTTCAGCTGAATATTGCAGTTTTTGCATGATGATCCATTGATATGGTCTTGGAATGAATTTATCCCACCTGTAAAATAATAGATTTAGAAATAAATAATCACAGCTCAATTTCTTTTGCTTATCTTGGTTTTTCAAAGTAAGTTTCTAGTCAGTCTTGGCTTTTTGTCTATACCTGTGAATGCTAATGGTTGTTTTAGTTGATTCCACTAAAAACTCTCTCAGCTGACTAATGTCATTCATATTATGTAGATTTTTGTTTAGATTAGATAGATTCAGCCAATATTTTGATATACATTTATATATTTGATAAATATTCAGATTGCAAATATTTTACATGGATTACACACATTATTGTTACCTTGGATTACAGGGAAAGATGTTGATTGCTGCAAATAAATTTCCTCTGTAAATGTGGAAATATAGGAGTGAGTTGGGGTTTAATTTTTTTAGATCATGTCTGCTCTTGCTCTCAAAAAAACATTCTCAGGCTCTACTTGATTTCAGAAAGAAGATGATTTGTCCCTTGGTGCTCTAACATACAGAGTTTTCATTTGTTTGGATATTTTTTCCAGTCTTAATAGCTTTGTTAAGAACTGTGTAATGTATCATAGAACACAATAAATGGAGCAGAACTGCCTGTTCTCAGAAAGACTGTCAATGGAGACTCATCACTAAATGGAAATGCTTCCAGTCAGGTTCTACAGGGACCAGCACTGTACAAGTGCTGTTAAGGATTTTCAATAGTTTTGAAAGTTCATATAAAATTTCTGCTCTTAAAATGCCTGTGCTCCTTCACCATTTGCAGGAGCATTAGCAAGGGCAATAAAGGGCTGATACTGAGCAGTCTACAGTACTTATAAGCAGTCTGTTTATGTTATGTTTTACCTTATTGAAACATATTCAAAGTCACTTAGGAGTAAGAAATACAGGTCTTGTGTCTAGGCAATGGGAAGCTGTGTGCAGTGGCTGGGATGAATTTGCAGCTTGGCAGATGAGCAAGAGTAGCAGCTAACAACACAGTGTTAGGGCAGAAAATGAGACCCTTGGGTGTGTAACAACTGGGCAAGGGAAAGATGCAATTTTACTCTGAAATGTGACCTGACAGATGCTGGGAAACTGCTTGTTGTGTTGTTGTCCATGTTGGTGTAAGGACTTCAGAGACTGGCAAGAGGGCTGAGCAGTGCCACCAGAGTGACCTGGGGCTGGAAGAGCTCTCTGTCTGGGTTAGCTTATCAAAAGGACAGGTCTGAGAAGCCACTTAACATCCTGAAAGAACCTTCTCGGCATCAAGTACTGGATGATGAAGAATCCTAAAGCCTTATGGAAAGGAGATAATGAAAATTTTGGGAAATGCCTGAATCAA
The DNA here is from genome assembly GCA_013399225.1 of Rhipidura dahli. Lineage (NCBI taxonomy): Eukaryota > Metazoa > Chordata > Aves > Passeriformes > Rhipiduridae > Rhipidura > Rhipidura dahli. The sequence goes on along the minus strand of VXAC01002802.1, from coordinate 50,493 downwards.
GGCATTTTTGGGAAGTAGAAGAGACATTTTTCGCAAGGAGTTTAATCCTTTGAGCAGCCCACCGAAGGAACCAAGACCCCCATTTCCTGATGGCTGCATATCAAGGCCATGTGATTTTCTGGAAAATATATCTAAGTTAAACATAAGTTAGTAAGTTTGTTATTTGAAAATCTGTATGAAATTGTGGAGGCCTGGATATATTGAGAGGTTGAAACAATAGAAAAATTAATAACGTATTAAATTATCCTTTTTTTTTTTGTCCTTAGACTGAGTTAACAAATATCTAAGCTGCTATATTTTGGCCATTTTCTAATTTTCCCTGCATTCCTTGAGCAGTAACTGGCCATACCATGCTGTATAGTTAGTCATCCTTTGTATATGGGTATATGGTTCAGTAAAGGTATGCAGGTTTTTTTGTACTTTCTTCCCAAGCTGTGCCTTATACAGCTGTCCTGACAACAAAAAAGAAAAACCCCTCATAAATATTTCATGAAAGTATTTAGGGGTCAGCCTTTTCTTAGAGAGGAAGGACCCTCCTTCCAATACTATCAGTTATCCATACACTTTTAGGGACACTTCTTTTGTTTTCAAGGCTAAATTGGTTTAAGCTCTGATTTTTTAAAAAACTTGCATGGTTAAACAGTCTGTATGTACCAATAAACAATGCCTTTTCAAATACTTGGTCTTACTCCACTTTTCTGAGTGTACTCAACTCTTCTATTACTATGAAAGTGATGAAATGCAAGAAAGCTCTGGAAGATGTAAAGAAGTATACAGGAGCTCTGAAAATGAAGCCTTGTGTGTTCACCTGAACTGGTATAAGAGGCCTGGAGGAAGGGGAGACATTCTTAAAGAATCTTGAAAGGCAAAGATGTTTTTACTGCTTTTTTATACTGTTGAAATTGTGACCTTTCAAAACCAATATTTTTGTTGCTTTGATGCCTTTTTTTTGCTTAGGTTATGTTACCACTTTGAGCTCGCGGTTTGTTGGACAGGGGATAAGGCAAATAGAAAAAGGGAAACAAAAACATACCCAGAGTTTATATCAGAAAAGTGACTGAATGACTAAAAGGAACAGATACTTCAATGCATAACACACATATCAGAGCATAAACATATCAATGCATAAACACATATCAGAGTCTCAAATGCATCTCAGAAGTGCAGAGCATCAATTATCACTTCATAGTGGCAAATTAGATACCTGCATCAGATTCCTCATGGCTTTGAGCTGTCTCTATGTTAAGTACAATATTTCAGGATGGACCACAGTATTGAAAGACAGGTGTTTGATTGATATTGTATTTTATTTTCATAAGTACACTAGTGATCAGAAATGAAAACCCAGATTGTACTCTAGCTTGTAGGAAGAGAGGGTCCCCGAAGAAAGGAGCATAAAAGCTCAACAGATGTGGTTGAAAAGCAGTAGCATTTTGCAGAGTTGACTGGAATATGGTAGTGTGATGTGCTGAAGGGGACATGAGAAGAACACAGGTTATCCAGCTGTGGGGTGTGTTTCTTATTTAAAAAGTTACAGAACTTGTCTAATTTCTTTTTGCTTAAACACAAGATCAGACAAGAAGCTGAAATGAACAAGGATCTTTTGTTCTTTAGCCATGTTTTCATACTCTGTCAATCATTATTAAACAAACCTAATTTCTTGTAACCTGGGCATTTTTGTGAGTCAGTCAGATCCATGGAAGTGATCCCTGTGGTCAGACATGCTGGTACTGCATAATAAACATAGGATGGTTTTCCCTGCATTTTACTGTTATGATTGCGTAGCATTTAATTTTGGAAGCTTACAGCTGCATTTGGGCTTAATGTTAACATTCTATTTAGGCTTTTGGTGGCTCAGAATTACCTTACTTTTCTTTGCCAGAAATATTGCTTCTTATTATTTTTCTTAAATAAAAAACCTGTAGAGATTTCCATCAATTTTTGTGGAAGAAACTATATGAAATTGTTCCTGCAATACACTGAGGGAAAAGGGTCTGAAGCTAAAGGTCCTGGGCATCCTGTCCTGTCGCTGCCCCTTGATAATAAAAAATATCTTTGCCTGTGTTGCTGTCTGTCTTTGTCCTGCTGCTGTAATGGTGAAAGTAGCCACTTACAAATAAAAATTGCATTATAACTGTAATACAGAAAGAGTTTGATGTGCTTGACTAAATGGAGTTCAGGGGCCTGAAAGCTTGTGCACTGCCATCTTGATGGTGAAAGAAGCAGATTTGTCCTCTTAGAAGCTGTGATCCCATGCCTTTTTCTGGCTCTTTCCACAGAAATGTGCCTTGGGAGCAGCCCTGGGGAGCAACAGCACAAGTATTGCACCAGATTTGCATCATCAGAGAGCCCAGGCTCATTAGAATGCTCCTTCTATTCATGGATTTAGAGTTTTGCATGGGTTTTGGGTAGCAGTGAGGGGCCTCTGAAAGAGGTGGGAATGCCAGAGAGAGCAACCAGCTTGTGCATTCTCCTCCTGCCTTAGGTGCACAGTAAAGATGAAGTTGCTGGTTACTCAGTGTTCCATGCATCTTATGTCATAACAGATAATCTAAAGAATCAAAGTTACGGAATTTATATATTTAGGGATCAAACCACACAATGGAAAAAAATTGTTCAAATTGCTCAAAAGCAAAATCCATTAAAATTCTTGCTGCTTATAAAAAGCTTTATTTGCATTTTGAATGAAAACATCCTACAATCAGAAACCTACATGGTTTGACAAGGAAATATAGGAAGCAAAGGTTTCTGTGTTTCTGATTTTCCCCCCTCTTTTCTGCCTGTCAATATCATTCACTCAATTTAATCCAAATTTGCAGAAGTTTTTTTTTTATCTCTGGAGGATGTTTTTATGTGGTTTATTGTTTCTTTTGCAAACAAAGAGGGGAAAATAAATCTCGACAATGAAACCTCAGTTGCATTTTACCTGGGTTCTCATTATTTTCTCAAAGTCCCTTAAGAAAATAAAAAACATTTTCGTGTACCTCATGGTTCTTATAACCTGAGGCTCAGTACAGTAAAGCTTAGGATAGTTTCTCTGCTGCCTTTAAGAGACTCTATTTTCACTCAGTAGAGCTGAATGTTAACAAACTAATGGGAAATTTCACTTATTCGTAAGTGATTTGTTTCTGTCAGTGCTAAAAGAGCAATCTTAAGGTTGATACACCTGCACAGCTTGTGTGGTGGTAAATAAAGGAGCTGTCTGGTGTACCTGCATATGTTGTCACAGTTTTTAAGCCAAGGTCAAAACCTTAATTTCAAGCCTTAACACACTTCCATTTGCCTTGTTCAAACACTATATATAGGCTCATAGCCTGCAAATGGTGGAGTGAGTCTCAGCCAAGAGTCACTCCTGATAAATGACTTAGGATTCAGGACTACACATGGTATAACCCCTGCTCTAACTGACACAGGACAAAAGAGTAGAAATCTGGAGTTCTGTCAAAGTTTCCTTCCTTTGCTTCATATCTATTCCTGATACCTGGCTAGGGCACCACTGATCAACTGTTCCCAATTAGAAATAGGGAAAAAAAAAAAGCCTATGGGCAGGCACTAGTGAGTGCCAGGTTTTCTTTGTGGCTCTGCTGTGAGCTTAAAAACATCTCTCAGGTGGGTCTCAGGATGGGAGCACTAATTATTTGAAATCACAGGCAAATATTGCTCAATCTTTTCCAATATTTTAAATTCCTGGGGGTATATTAATCTGTAGGTACCGCCATTTCTCATGTGTTCTTTCTTTAATTGTAGAAATGTTGGTGCACACAGTCTGAAAGAACATGCTGACAGTACAGCACACTACACATAGTGTTAAATGGAGATAGTCTCTTAAAAAGGCTTGGGTTTTGTAGCCATATGCACCAGATATGAGAAGCAAAATGTGCATTGTGTAGGAGCAGCTGTGTTCCCATGGCTGTGGGTGTATCAGGGTGTGCAGCAGGCAGATAACTATCCTGCAAAACACTCTGCAAAGGGCAGCGCCTCTATCTAACTGCCAGATCAGCAGCTCTGCTTCCTCCCACGGGTGCATCGTCCTGCAGCCTGCCCAGAAAGGCCTCATGGCTTTTTTGTGTGTTTTGCTGCTTATTTGAGTTTTTCTTCTTGGAGGAAGGATTTTGCTGACCTCTTTTTACCGTGGAGTGAATAAGATCACCTGGCATTAACACTTGAAAGAATATTTGACAAACATCACCTCAGAAATTCAGTCCTCCTGACACTGTGGGCCACAAGCACATCAGATATTAATATGCCAGAACAGTTCTTCCATTAACCTCACATGACCAGTCTGTCTTTTTGGTCTGTGTGATACTGTCTGAGTATGAAATATTAATTGGGAAATACACTGTACTGAATGGGGATTCAAACTAAAAAGCAATTTTACACAGCTCTCTTATTTCTTTTGACTAAAAATATTTTTCTGAGCAACCTGAGCAACCATTTCTTCCTCAATATTTTAGAAAAAGTAAACCATTCCCATAAAAGTTTCCATTACTATAAATTAACTTTTTTTTTTTTTTTCCATTGTGGAATGAACTTCCATTTCACTCTTCTTTATAGAATTATGCAACTCTCAGCCATAGTGACGTCTTTGTCAGATGGGGCTCCAGTATGGTATTAAGGAAGACAGCACATTCTTGTAGATTTGATACATAGACTCAGAAATTTTTTGTCTAAAAAGCATTTGGTTCATTTTCAGGTGACTGACTGGGGCTAATTCACTTCTTCTTATATCCTGATTTCCATTCAAAAATGGGAATATTGATCCTGATCGCATTCATAACATACTGCAGAATGTACCGATGGAAATGCTACACACGTATTCTATTTATATGAAATGCCTATTAAAGGAATTCAAAGAATGAACTTTTCTAAATATTTTATTTTATTGGCATTCTTAAATAGTTGAATCATGTAGGAGAGGTACATTTAGCTGTCTTGCTGGAAACAAGAACTTGATCCATAGGACTGCATCCCTTATGTATCCTTTGGTTTTTGCTTGGGAAATGGCATAGTTTACCCCAAAGCCAGGCCTGTGTTACAGAGTAGGAGTCTGATTTGAGACAATTCTGCTGACTGACCAGATTCGTAGAAGAGTTTTATATCTGGCGCATGAGTGTGATCAGATTGCTCTGATTTCACTCACAGTTATGCAGGCACTGGGCACTGGAGGATGCTATCAGTGAACAATCTCAATATTGAAAGGTTTTTTACCTATTTGTGTCTCTTCCTGAATTTGTGAGCATGTCCATCTAGCTAATAAAAACCCCAAAGGATGGCTCTTTTATATCCTGACAAAAAGACTTTCTGATTAATCTATATTAAGTAATATAATTTAGTTTATTGTAAACATAAAAAAACATTGGTTTGGTTTTTTGGGTTTGTTTTTGGCTCTTTTGGGGGTTTTTTTGTTGACATCTAAATTTCTCATTATTATTTTTGACTATGTGTTTGTTCTTTCCAGACACAGGTACTGTAGTTATAGGCATTGATCTATCTTTTTCCCTGATAAAAAATCATGTTAATATGATATCCTGCAGATCTCTGATGTTTACATAGTATCAGCACAGGGAAATACTACTTTCAGTTTGATACATAAAGCCCTCCTTGTCTCTTGTGTCTTTTGTCTGTAGGCTATTATGCATGTGACTAAAGCCATGCATGACTTGAGCAAATGTTTGAATAGGGTTCTTGTGTAGCAGGACTGTATAAGCCATTAGGCATACTCTCTTTAACTCGGTGATGAAAACATTATGGTACATTTGGTCACACAAAGTAGAGTAAAATTGCTTTTGTGGCAGCAGAATAAACAGCATTCTAATCTGTGGGGTTTTTTATTGTGCACGTGTGTGTGCGCTGCATACTTGTGGCAAAATTATCAAGCAGGACTGAGCATGAAAAGTGTTAAAGTTATTGGAGTTGTGGAGTGAAAGCTGGACTGAAGAGAGAAAAAATAGATTGCATTTTTCATTCTGAAATTCAAAATCAATATTTTTCTGTCATATCTGTGATCTGAGCTTTAAATCTGTTAATTGATGTGTGAGGCAGTTGCTAACCATCTTTGTCATTTATAAAGCCTTTTGTAAGGGCATTGTTTTTCTTTCTTCTCTATATGCGGTGAATGCTGGAGTAGGGACTTGTGTTTTTGCTGTGGGAATGTGAAAAACACGGGAAGCTGCTCTCTGCCAAGTTATTTCCCCAAGGATCTGCTTTACATACTGACAATCAATGACCTGTCAGGTGCAGTTATGCACCACAGCAATGATATGAGGTCAATCAGACGAAACCAAGGTACGTATTCCCAGCAGGTCCCAGCTATCTATTTAACATTGTCAAACCAAGTTTTCTTTGCTAAACAGCAACCTCTTTCAGTTTCATTTCTTTTTAGATTTGATTAACTCTGAATTTTCATCTAATTTGTGAAATTCTAACAATGGAAAAAATATTAATTAATTTTGCTTTGTCTTGACAAATACTGTACCACGTTTGTTATTTGATCTTTTAATGTAAACCCATGCTTGTTATATCCATTTGCAACTCTTCCTCATATAAAGAGTGTGTACTTGATGTAAGAAACCAAACAAATATGGGTTTTTTTTCTGTAATGGTGAGGAGATATTTAAGTAATCTGTTTTACAGTAACATAAATTTAGTGTCTCATAAGCACATAAATATTTCCTTAGAAAAAGCCACCTTACAGATATAACACATTTGTCTTGCCTTGCAATTCCATATTTGTGAAGCAAAAGATGTATAAATTTGATCTGTAAATCAGTTTTTTATATGGAGTCACTTCTTGTTGTGTTATGGAAACCCTGCATCTTGCCAATGTTTCAAACCTTTTGATACCAGAGGAGAAAATACTTTCTTAAAATAGATACAGGATTTTCCATATTTTTCCCTTAAAAAAACCCAAACAAACAAACAAAAAAAGAGCTCTGTTTTGTTAGCTAGTGACTGAGAACTGCTAAGGATTAAGAATAAACATGCACTTGGTACACTGTGTACTGCATACAGTGTAACAGTACAACAACATTTTTAGCTACTGTGTGTATCATACTGAAAGCAGAAGACAGCAATGATAACATACAAACTAAACAACTGGATTAAAATCTATTTCTTAAATTACAAAGAAAAAAAAAGAGGGAAATGAGACAATGAAGTAACAAGAAACTAAACCCAGAGCTTTTAAAAAAAGGTATTAGAAATATCTCATTCAGGAATGTAGATTAATCCTGTCGGAAAGCTGCTGCAAGGTTTTGTATGAAAAATGGTTTTGTTTTCATGTTGTTGTAATTCATCCTTTATTTGTTGTCTTGCTCAATGTGGTTCGAGCACTATCATTCGAGCATAAGTTAGTGTACATCTGCACCGTGATTCCTTTGTTTTTTCAGATATTTTGAAGTGATCTGTTGATTTTCTGTGCTGCAAGACCAGCATGTGAATCATGTCAGCAACTATACTCCATATTTCAAAAACATGTAAAAAGATTACATCTCTTCAAACAGAAGAAGCAGAGATCTGGAACCAAAGTGGAGTGCTGGAAAAAGAACACAAAGGTGGGATGCAAGATGATACCCTCATCTTTTAATGGGGGATAATTTGTTGCTAACTTATAAAGTTGATACACAATTTGAGGAAATGAGCATCCCACCCATTTTTTCTTTGTGTGCTCTGTAGAATTCATATCCTTCCATTTTTGTTTTTTGTTTCCTTGAATTGTGCCTCATAACTTATTGTCAGTGCTCATTAGCTGTTGGTGTGTTGGGAGGGTTGTCCAGACAGTGACCCTTCATGGTAACATCTGAGCAGTTCAGAAGAGAGTCATAATTCACAGTGACCTTTAATGAAATATAAATCTAAAGAAAGCTGCTTTTAGTTTACCATATCTATAACAAAGTGAGAACTATTATTATCTTTAGTCTTTGCTGTCATGGTATTTAAAGATACTCTGAAGCAGAGGAAATACATTTTCTCCTGGGACGTTACTATTATAATTGTTTTGGTGGACGAGGTACATCATTTAAACTCCCATTTACATCTGACCATCAGATTTAGGCCCTGGCTGAGTAGTTCTCTACATGCTTTGACAGGGAATCCTGAGAGCTGCAGCGTGTTTCCACATTCCCCTTTCTCCTGGAAGATCTAGGTCACTAGTGAATGCAGCGCCATTTGCATTTTCTCTTTCTAATTTCGTCCTGTTTTCCCAACAGCAGCCAGGAAATGCCAGATCCAGTTGCCTTTCTCCTTCCTGCCTTGCTGCAGTAGCAGTTTGGGTTGCTCCAAACCAGCTGGCAAAGAAAAGCATCCATAGGACAGCCGGGCGGAATGGCCAAGGGGAGGCGAAGGCTGGAGAGGACCACGCTCTCCAGGGGAGCTGTTTTTGGGCAAGCTGCAGTCTGCCCTCAGCGTGCACCTGCCCACAGTGCAGGCAGGCAGAGGGGCTGAGGGCTTCGCTGCCTGGGGAGACCCTGCAGGAGGGCAGAAACTGTCCTCAGCTGCTGCTCTGCTCCAGTGGGACAGTGAAAGCTGGTCCTGCTTTCATCAGGTGAAGAACTGAGCCTGAAGGCTAATTAAGTGAGGTTTTCCCTAATCCAGTTTATCAGAGGATGAAATTAGCCCCTCCCCCAGACGAACTTAATGCCAAGACCAAGTACTCACCTCTCCAGAGAACAAGCCCCTCCTGGAGCCTTTCCCTCTACTCCCTGGTCTCTTCCATGCCCTGTGCCCTGCAGCTTCAAGCTACTCCACTGTTTCCCTCCCCCAAGCCCCTGTAAGTGGGGGTGTGCTGGCTGCCCACCTCTCTGCAGAAGACAATGCTCGCTGCCTCCCTGAGCAGAGCCTTGTCCAGGTGCCATAGCCCAAATGACAGCTTGTGGGGCCACTGGGGTAAAAGGCTGCCTGTCCAGCCTATCAAGGGGCCCTGTTTTACCCATTTGGTCCTGAACGGGGAATAAATGTTCATTGAAATGACAAAAGAGGTGCCATCCTATTGCCTGAAACAGATGGGAAACCTGCTTGCATTGGCCATATTGCTTTTGAACAGTTCCTAGTTCATCCGCATAAAAATGTCTGTCCCGTGAGCCTTGGGCCTCCTGTGGACAGCCCATTTGGGGTACCACACAAATCTGTCTGGTGAAGACTTATTGGACACATCTGACTTGCTCATGTCTCTAAAACCAAGTAAAGGACTTATTTATTTGTGACTGTTCTGTCTGTTTGTGTGGTGCAGGGTCGGTTACCCAAGAGGGGATGCCTGCCATGCTCCAAAAAGGGGAAGATTATCTGGGTGCATCTTGAAAATAAAGCTGTGTCACAGCACCTGTTCAATCCCATTACAAAGTAAGCCAGGATGGCAGGAGCAGAGATGAAGCAGAGTATATAAGCTGCAGTTTTATTTTAAATGGAATTCAAACCCTACCACTAGAAATAAACTTGTTTTTCATAAAGCAGTAGCAGGGAAGGGAGAATACATTTTCCAAGCAAATTGCAAAAGTTCAGGAAATTCTTGGCTTACTATTTGTTCAAGTGATATAAGGGAGAAGGAAGAGACTCTATCCAGCACAAATCATATTTTTAAGAATTTCCCAATATTGCTTCCTGTCTTTGTGCTTGTGCAGCAGATTGTATATAGAAATAAAACAGATTTACCTTATCTTTTCAGAAGAAAGTGTCTGCTATATAATTTGCTGGCTCTCGTTCCTTCATTCATTGAAAAACAGCAGGAAAAGGGCTTTTGTGTTAAGAACAGTCAAGGTCAGAGATTTTTGTTTTTGATGTTGGCTGCCAGTAGCTTGCTTTCTCTGACTACTGTTTCCAAGTCAGTCTTGGAGAACAATCTAGTTGCTAGCTTACAGGGACATATTTCACAGCTACAGGTCATCTGCAGTGAGTGCAAAGTAGAAAGAGGTTTTAGGACCAAATTAAATGTCTTGTACTCAGGTCCTATTTGTGCCAGTCTCAAATTAAGTTAATCAAGTCTACTAAAGGACACCCAAATTTGTGACCCTGATGCTGCAAACTCTTCTTTATGCACAGTCACCTTTAGAAACTGTATGAGCAAAAGCTTTACCTATGTGACTTGGTTTACATAGTCAGAGCCTCTCATAGGAGAATTCACTATAGCAGATACTTGTTTTCATGGCAAGCAAACAAAACCAGAAAACAATGTTGTGATTTATAAAAAAGAGAACTAATGTTCTGCAAGTGGACATTTTTTAAGCCATGGTACCTTGACATTGCACAGTCAATTGCCCGCACTGACTCACAGTCAAACTACTGTATTTCTAAAGTCTCAAGGTAGTGTTTAAAATAAAGTAAAATAAATCACTAGACAAAATATATGTGTCACAAAATATCAGTATGAAAGTTTGAGCATTTCTTGTTGAGCTAATTTTTCTGGCAGCAGGGCATTTGGGGGGCAGGCAGGTGCAAAGTAGAAATCTGCTGTGGTTTATTCTGTGGATTGTAAAACCAAGACCCTGTGTAAGTGTGCAGCTTAATCATACTTCCACTGGCAACTCTTGTTTAGGCCACTCACAAGCAGTCTGTGACATATAGAGAGATTTCACTTTTTCTCACCTTCTAATTTAATTCTAAAGATTTTGTGAATATATCAATTAGAGATTTCCAGTAATGGAAAGCAGGTTTCAAATGCTGGAGAAGTACAATAAATCACCAGCCATATGGGCTTTTGTCATTAAAAGAAAGCCATCATATGACAAAAGCTGAAGTAAGTTAAAACAGCTGAACAGTGATTTTAGGCAATCTTATGCAAAACCCACTACCTTGGTTTGTTCACAGGAAACTTTTTTAGAAGACTGAAAGAAAATCTTTTTCAACTCTCTATTTCTTGGCTACATCAGAAAGAAAGCAAGTAAAAGCCATCTCAGTGACGCTTTTCATGCTCTGCTTACTTTGTTTTCACATGAGATCCTGTCTGCTACCTTTGTTTTTTTCTCCTTGCTTTTTAGAGGGCTCCTTGTGCAAAACAATGAAGAGTCCTGATAACAACAGGCAGTTGCTCCAAGGCCTAGTTGTTCAGCAGGATTCACTCCAAGAAATTGAGAGGGGTGTGTTGAGTCTTTTTTCCATCACCAGCCTTTACAGTTAGCGGGCCAGATGGCATGAGACGGGCACAAAAATAACGACAATAAATAATACTGCAACTTGCAACGTGGACCAAGCTCAGTTACTTCCACTTCATCTCACTGTTTGGAAGTGCCTTTGATGTATAAAAGCACCCCCTAAGATAATGAAATGCGGTGGCAGCTGGCTAATGGCTGGGAAAGTGCAAACCCCGCATTGAACTCTTCCCACCAGGCTATTCAGCACCCAGGCAATGTCAGTCTCAAGGAGACAAGGGGACGGGAAGAAACGGAGGCTTGTTGCTGTGCAGCTTTTGGGCTTCTGGGCAGGCTGCTGTAGGTGGGGTGTTATTTGCCTTGATGAATAGAAGAGATGTGCCCAAGGCAAAGGGAAAGTTTTTACTGTCTTAACACATTAACCTTGCAGACTCTGTCCTAGAAATGTTAAATGAAGCCACAGGGTCACACTACTTGAAGAAACACTGCTCTTGGGTAAAGTTTAAAATGGACTATTTTTTTTACACTACAATCCCATCAGTCATGCAATCAGGGTAAGTTTCCTTTCAGGCAGGACTATCTCGTGGCTCAGTTCCATGGGCAATAAAAAAATAAACATGTCCAGACTTTTCTCTCAGCTGCTCCAGGTCTAAATGTGGGTCAGGGTAAATGACAAAGATCCAAAATAGACAGCAGACACGGACAAATATGAAACCCCTATTTGTTCAGGAGCTTTAAAACAGTAGGGGATTTATTCCTGTGATACAAAGAAAAGTTTCTGGTCTCTCCGTTAAGTGATCCTGTGTTTATAACATCATAATGGGGTCTGACCCTGCAAATACTTGATTAGATGTGCACTCATCTTCTTGCATATCATTAGTTCTGCTAACCTCAGTGCCAAGGTTTGTCACCACAAAGTTCAGAGTACGCTCAGACTTTGCAGGTTTGGGGCTTGCCCCTGCAAAATGTGGCAACAGCCTGTCACAGCAGGGAGGGTACAACAGGAGATTTGCAACTGAGTCCCACCGTAAAAAGAATAAGTGGTGAAAGCCATATTTGCCAGAATAAATATTTTGGCAAAAAAAGAGATGAGGTTTTTTAATATATGGCAGAAATTTGTTATTTTTTGTAGTTAAATTTTGGAACATCCATGCACAGTTATAAAATTCAACTTTCCAACAGTCTAGATTCAAGGGCTGGAAACACTCTGAAATATTACTGTTGTGGCTGTTATGATCTTGTAGACAAGGGTCTTGTATGACCAAATGATCACATTGTGACACTTCAATCATCAGAATATTAATCCACAATTGTCTGAGAGCTGCAGTAGCCTCCAAATCTCATTGGTTTAGGAGGATGCAGAAGAATAAAGGGGACATTTTGCGTACTTTGTCTCAAATAAGTACCCAGACCCACAGTCAGGGCAAGACTGCTGAATCTCAGCGTGTTTTTGATTGACTGTATGCCAAAGGGGTATTGATTATTGTCACTTGGGCTAATGTATACTGTATCCCCCAGTGCAGCTCCAATATATTCTCTAAGAGCAAACATTAAGTCAATGTCACCAACATTTTTCAGTGCCAAGAGGGAATAGCCCTGTTTAATGCTGAGATTGTGGCAGCAAATTTTTGATCTGTTCCTTATGATCCCGTATTCTTGCAGTGTGTACTTGCTTTTTAGGAAAAGTCCTTTTGTTTTTCATTAGGTTGGCACTCATCAAGAAATCCCAGCTGGGGTAGAAATATTGGCTCTATCAGTCAGCCTCCAACCATTCCCTCCACAGAGCTTGTTTTCTAAGTCTGCTTTTGAGAGCTGTTTGCTTGACAGACTGCTTCGCGGACTTATGATTGTTTGTTTCTGGCTCGTTTTGATTGCACTGCTAATCTCTAGACTTTGGCCTTGAGGCTATTATTTATTTTGTACTTTTATTGGTGTTTGTTATTTGAAACTTTGTTTTCAGTAGATTTGCTGCCCCTTTCTAAACCACTTTTCTGATTAAATTTTGTTGAAGAAGTTTGTGGATTTCTTTACCTGTTTTCCCCCCCTTGCTTGTCCTCCTCCTAATCGTTCAGTTGAGAACTCACCTGCCTTTTGTTTGTGCCTGCCTTTGTGATTTATTTTCAGATTAGAAGGAGCAGCTGCACAGCTTTTATTAGTTCTTCTCAGTGAGTCAGGCAAAATATTAACCACCCATGAACTGCTCTCCCAAAACCTCAAGCGAGTTACAATAGAACTTTTGCCTCCATGGTTCAGAAAAAATATTTTTTATTCTTTGACTGTCACCTCACACAGCTCTTTTTTTTGTGTGTGTGTGTGTGTGTGTGTGTAGACATATCTGCTATAAGGGTAAAATAAACTAAAATATCAGAACATATGAAACTTGCTCGACCTTTCTGACAATTTGTCTAACTTTATTTTTGCAGGAGTTACAGCATGAAATTTAAATTCATATTTAGGCTTCATCCCTGCAACTCCAGGAGCTCAGCAACATGAATACATGCATGCAGTATTTCACGAGCATACAGCTTTCCAAGACATTGTGGTTCTTAGCTCTCTGATTCTTTAGGTTCTACCTACCACAAAATGTAGCTTGGTCCTTTTAATATCTGTTAATAAAGTGGTTTTTTTTTGATTTGGGTCATCTACAAAGCCTTACTGTTTCTCAGTTATTGAGCATTCTGCCTGTTAACATTTACTTGCTTTGTCAATGCCTTAATCTTAATGAAGAGCTAGCTTCCCTACAACTTACATATATTAGTCTCTGATGTGGGACTTTCTTTCTAATAATATGTTTAAAATATGTGTTTTGCTTCTCTTTAGTGCTCAGGTGTCACTGGGAAGGAGGGCAAAGGGGTGGAAAATGCCACAGATTAAGCTGAGCTCCCCAAAGGCCAGTTATTCATAGCAAATTTCAGTTATTTTACAAAGTTTAGGATTCTGCATTTCAATTTCTCAAACTTGAGACTTCAAGGCCTTGGCCACACGAGAAGCTTCACAGAATGGTCACAGAGGTAGCTAAAGCCAATGGTCTCTGCATTTTAATTTTAATTTTTTGGGAATAGGACAGGATGTTCAAAACAGGAGCTTCAGTGGGAGAAGATTTAAGTGCAGAACACTGCTGACATAAAAGCTTAAGTGCCTAAAATATGGGATCCCAAATTAACTGATGCATAGTTAGTGGGTTATTTTAAAAATGTATTTCTTGGCAAAGAATGGTAACAGTATAATGTGCTAGCCAATACTGAATTTTCCCGTCTGTGTCCACATAATATGTGCTGAGGCTGATAAAGATGACAAATAAACCGGGTATTTTGTTAACCATTGCTGTTTCTTTGCACACCATTTTGAATGGTTAAGTACCCCCGGTGGGACCTTGGTTATTGAATTTTCTTTTTCTAATTATGACATGTTTCAAAACAGACACTCTATGTGTGTGGTGATTGTGTTCATCTCCTGAGTGATCCCACCCCTGATAAAATAATCCAGGTTACAGTTTCTCTTGCTTCTTCACATTTCAGAAACCAGCAGTAGATTAACCTTGCTCCTGTTCTTTTTTTTTTTTTTTCCCAGTGAGAACTTAGGTTGTTCCCTCAGTTCTACATGGGCTCTTTTAGCTTCATTTCTGTCCAATTATGTATAAAAAGATTTGCCTCACCTTTTTCAGTGGCACATTAGCATTTGTAATTCTCCCGAGTCATGTTTCTAACCTTCTGACTGAATGGCTTTCTGGATTCATTTCTATTGCTCATATTTTGTGAATTTTTTGCCATTTCCATCTGCACTTTTATTAGTCCTCTCAACCATCTTTACCTTTCATAATATTTTAAGTGATTCTTTTGACATCTGGGGTTGTTGAAAGGAAGCACAGGGTGGGTCCAACTCTCTTTTTAGGGTGACGTAGTGATGGTCTCCTGAGGTCTGAACTGCAGCCTGAGCTCATTCCAAGCTCCATTTCATTCTGCTGCAGGTTTCTTTGAAGCACTGAAGCTGTTTTATTAATAACTGGATTATGAGCATAGCTGGTTGTTTGATCCTTCGTGTGCTTTTGATGCTAATTCTACTTTAGCATTTTGTGTTGTTTCAATGTGAATACCTTAAATAAAGTTAGTTTCCTAAGATGTGCACAGACTTGCTTCAACGGGTCAGGCCCTATTCTCTACCTTCATGTTGAGTTTTGTCTCCCAACCAGTGTCTGTCAGAGGTGCATGGCATTCGATAGGTATTTTCTATCTCTTAGGAGTGAGATCCAACATCCACTGTAGGACTGACTTCAAAGTGCAGCCTCTATGGAAATTTAGCCTACTTACACCAGGAGATCTATGAGTCACTAAATTACAGTATCTTATCTGCTGGAGCCCACAAAGCATTTCATAGTCTTCTTCATAAACAACACATTTGTGTGGTTCATTTCCAAAGAAGAAATGTCAGAAAAGCATAACTTCTGGTGTCCAGTAAAAAAACCTCAAGCAATCCAAATCCAACCCAACAATGCAGAATGTTTTTTGGATTTTTTTTAACTTTACTTTTTTAATTATCAGGAATGCCTTTTCACACCAGTGTTGTAGTGTACCTTTGTGCCACCAAGTCAGAGTTTCTTCTGGAAATAAGTGGTAATTGCCTTTGAGCTATAAGAGCTCCAGAGCAGCCCTGCCCTCTCCAAGAGAAGTCTTCAGGGGGATATCTATCACTCTAATCTACTCCAAGTGAGTTGCTGAAAATATGTGGACTCTCTGACAGGTGAAATGGGATTGATTGGAGGATGCTCTGTTCTGTGAGGAGCTCCAAGCCTTCTTTGAAAGGACTTATTACCAGTCAAATATAGGCACTCTCAAAGCAAGAACAAAGTAAAACTACCAGCTGTCAGCTGGCAGGAATAAATGAGGAAAGGAATGAAAAAACTTAGTGTGTAGTTGATAATTATTCTGTAAGGTGCTGCAGACTGAACTTAGCTTTTATAGTATCTATATATAGAGATAAACATGTCATCCACAATCACACACATCCTCTGTTTTTCTATCAAAAGTTTGTTAGACCTCACCTCTTCGAAGATCTGTGTACATATTTAATCTTCTGACTTTGCAGATGGTAAAATTAGGCATGTAGGTCAATCTCTGCATGAAAAAGATGTGCATTTTTTTTTTTCACATCAGCCAAACTAAACTGCAAGAGGAATCAGGGATGATTTCCAAACCATTGAGTTTAGACTTGCTTGGGGGGGTTCCTGAAGTGCATCTTCCTCAGATTTTCAAGAGGAAAATAAAGTTCTCACTTGTGAAAAAAACACAGAAAACACACAGATTTTGGAGCAAAAATGAATAATCTGCTTTGATTAAAAAAACAGAGCGTTTTATTACTCAGATATTAATTTTGTACAGATCTACCCCGTGTTTAGGGAGGCTCTGCAGTACACCTTTCCCTTTTAACCCTTGTTATTTGGTGTATTTATTTCATTTAACAACAAGGAACTGAAACATTACCAACGTGGAGTGAGGAAAGACAGCCTTTTAACACCATTTGGTTGTTTGCCAAACATTTTGTAAGTGTTCCTGTTAGGACATATTATGTGAGCATATATAGTACATTACATATATACAGCATATTTATATTCTTACAGCATGTTTAAACTTCTCAGTTATAAATTTCTTGTGCATCTGGATTCGCCTGGGAAAGCAAACCTGCACAACCTGCCCTTGTCCTTCTTCCTTGGCAGGGTTAATGTAGCTTTTGTCAGCTTGGGGGATCTTGGAGACAAGGTCAGCACTCCACAGCAGCTTGCAAATGGGTGTGTTTAAAGAAAAACTGGAGAAAACCAGAGAGGAAAGCTGAATGGGTTATGTGTGATGAAAAGAGAGAAAAGTGATAGTTAGGGATCAAAGTATGTTGATTCAGTTGTATAATTTGGCCTCATTATCAAACACAGGTCACAGTTCACCAGGGGAAATTTTTCTGCTTGCCTGTTCTCCTGCCAAACAAAGAGGACGGAAGAGGAATGGAAAAAGGAAGCAATTTGCAGATCTACCCCATTGTTTTAATTTAACCAAGCTGTAGCAGAGCTCAAGTTGGGAGTGTTTGGAGCATTGCTGAGTGACATGTTCCCTGCCTGTTTTTTTTGTTGTTTTGGTTTTTTTTTTCTGTTTGTGTGTGTGTTTGTGAGGGGATTTCTTTGGTTTTGGTTTGGTTTTTGGTTTGGTTTGGTTTGGGTTTTTAAAATTTTTTTTCCTCTTCCCTTGGAAAGGCTGAGGAAGTAGTAAACTCTGTTAAATATTAGTGTCTATCACACAAAGAATTTTGGATTTTTGCATCAAACACGAGGCAAGTTCTTCAAGATGCTTTTCTTGGTAAGAAATGACAAAGAATGCCAGTGGGAATACATATAATCCTCTATGTTTTCCTGCTTGAATTATGTGAATAGTGAAATTGCATCTGAGAAATGCCAGTAGGAATGCACTTCATTTCTTCTTCTTCAACAAGTTCCTACATGCACCTATTACTACAGAACGGAGATTTCCTTTATCTTTGCCCAAAACTTCAACAAAAAGACCAAAATAAAAGGCAAACAAAAAAACTTCCCACATTAAGTTCAAGACAAAAGGAAATAAGTTGTCTGTATACTCTTTTAAAATCCTGTTCCTACTGAAGTCTCTCTGAACTTTTTAATGTTATAAAGCCTGGCCAAATTTTCTTCACTGGTGATGAAAACTTGGATTTCTATTTCTTTGGAAAGTCAGTTTGATTCTTTGCTTTGTTTCATCAAGGGGTCTCTACAACAGTCTTGTGCTGTAAGAAAATATCCAATATTTTCTCATGATGTGGACCCATGGGGCCTGATGATGTGTTGTCCTGTAGTGTTTTCAGCAGCTGCAAATGGCTGAAGAACACTGCCCCAGGAGAGAGAAGGTGTTCTGCAGGCCCTGCCCCTGCACGAGCTGTTTCCAACAAGCACAAGGCAACGGGCAATTCAGCAGTGTTGTTCTCTTAAGGAGAGCTTTACCCTTGCCAAGTTATTGCCTGTTCTCTGGCAGTGCCACCACACTGCAGACTCACCCTATGCCATTGTTCAAACAACATGTCTAAATAACAGATAATTTTGTTCATTGGCCCAAATCTGAAAAGCTGGAGGGGAGGTGCCATGTGAGTCCAGCAGAAGAGAAACTACTCAAATCCAAAGCTAAACTCAAAACCTTGTATTGCATTTGTGGGATCTTCAACATCTTTTCATTGCCATCTGGATTGTTTCAAAGCCTAAAAATGTTATTTTGAAGGAAACAGAAAAAATTTCATTTGGGAATATATTGAAGTAAACACCTTGTCCAAACAAGCCTTTCAATTTTAAAAATGTCATTGTAGAAATGTCAATAGTTAATATTTAAATGTTCTCCTGATAATTTTTTATTTTTCCCCCATCAGATTGGTAAAATATGAATTTCTTTTTTTACCTTAAATTCCCTGGGAGTTGTGGGGAAACAGAATCTTTTTAAAAAGCTCTGTCTGCAAAACACGGGCCAAATAATGTCTTTTTATGCCTATTGATTTGCATGCTTCCTGGGTAAGCTGTAAAAAATATCTGTTTTTTTTTCCACAGAAATTCCTATTCTGTGAGATGTACTGCAATCTCCTTTATCCAAAATACTATTACTAATACCTTTATCTAAAAATGGTAATTTAATTTCTGTGAATCTTTCTTCCTGTCATAATGGAAAGCCCCTCAAGTATATTACTGTGCCTGCTACTGTTTGCTGTATCAGTTCCACATGCTAATGTGATTTCCTGTAAGAGGAGATGAACATATTTGTTCCGCAGTGAAATCAGGAAAAAAAAAAAAGAAAGAAAAAGAAAAAATAAAAATAAAAAGCTTGACCAGTGCTTTAAAGAGAGTAATCTCAATGGAAAATATCAAAATGGTTCCATAGAATGAGTGCTGGATGTAAAACCTTGCTCTAACACAGACTCCAGACTTTCTCTGCTATTCTGGCCAGTGACGGATGTTGTTTCTGCCACCTGTTTGGAGACAATTGTGCAACTGGGACTGTGGAATGACGTCCAGTTGCCTTTTTTAGAATATGAATAGGACTTTTGAAATTGGCTGTGCTGAGCAGTTTGGGGCTGAATCACTCTGTAGAGTTGCCAGAGAAAGCGTTTAGCTGATGGACGTGAGCCAAAGCCCACTGAATCTCACAGCAAGGCTCTTTTTGGCTTCAGCAGGCTGTGGCTTAAGCTCTGTATGAATGACAGTTTATTCTCTGGAATTATCAAAAAACTTACAATTTTTAGTTTCTGGCTTTATTTTTCCAAGGTGTTTCGTGTATGTTTTTTTTTTTTCAGTTTGAGCCACCACTGCCTGGTTCTGCTCTTCCCTGCTCTGAAAGGGATATTAGGTTTGATGGTAACGTGGATGTTTCATCATGAAGGAGTCAGGGGAAAGGAGCAATCCCCGAGCTCAGCTGGCTGAACTGCTCGGTACCTGCTGTCCACTTTTACTCACCTTTCATTTCTGAGTGTGTGCTGTTTTGTAGTGCCTCAAATACTGTCAGACTCCAAGCTATTTTGGACATGAGCATGTCATTTCCCTTCCTTGTGCTGCAATCACAATTGGATCCTGCAGGCACTTCCCATAACAGGCCTCAGTCATCAGCGGCAGGAGTTTCAGCATATTTCCCTTTGCAAAGGCCTTTGTTGCCAGATGGGAGTTGTTACTTGTTTATATCAGCCTGAGAGTAATGCCCTTTTGCTAGCATTGTACACAATGTTTTTGGGTTTTTTGACATTTATCCCTTCTGTTGTTAGGCGATTTTAGCTTTGCAAGTTGCAAAGAACAATCTTTTCCCCTCAGGTGTTGCTTTTTTCTGCATTTTGCTCTATTTTTTTTTTTTTTTTTTGAGATTCTTTTCCAATTTTAAAGGTAAAAAGAATAAACAAAAATAGAAAAATTAACAAGCTTAAGAGGCTTTTCCCAGAGTGCTACTCACTGCTGTGAACAGATTTGTGTGTCCGTTTTCAGGCTTCTCAGATGCCATTTCTTTGGAGCCTCCTTTACATCTGTTTCAGCACATTGCTATCATGCTATTTTCCTTGGTTTTGTGGGATGCGACCTAAATTGTACCAGCCCCAGCATTTCTGTTAGATGGTAGGATGAGCCCTTTCTCTACAGACCTCACTCCATCATAATCCATATGATAAGGCCTTATCTTTGGGGCCATTGAGCATGTCCTATGAGAAGAACACTTTAACCATGCTTATTTTGAATATTGACTTTCAGTATTTGGTCCATCACCCTGAAGTCATAACCTGATAATGAAAACTGTCCATGATTACTTCAGCTTCTCTTTCATTCTTCTTCATTTCACAGAGAGATGAATTTTTTTATCCTTCCATCTGCTTGCTTCCCAACTTTTTTCTGTGTTTTTATTCCAACAAAGTTGGCTTTAGCATGACTGTATGCACTGTAAGGCACTATCCATTGCTGTAATGGTGTCAAAACTGTGGAGGCAGCTTCAGAGCCAAACTGTCATACTTGTGCTGCATTTCTACATGGAAGAGGGACAGCCCATGCCCACCAAACCATTTCCTTGTGTTGCTTCTTGCACATGGATAGATACAAAAATATGCTCCAATAGCCCACTATGAGGAAATGTCCCAGTTTGACATGGTTCCTACAGGTCAAGCTCCCTGTATACCTGATAAGAAGATGGGTGGTTTTGATCTTCCCCACTGGCTAATGCAAAATTGTCTTTTTTGTAAGTTTATGGTTCTGTACAGCTTTCCCACCAGAACTACCTGCCCCATCACAGTGAATTAGAACCTCCCTGGAATGCTCTTTCTTACTTCAGTTATTTTTCACAAAACTCTCTAAAATAACCTTTAACTTTAAATATATAGGTAACATCTGCACTGTGTATTCTACAATGACAGTAATTTTAGGAGAAACATACCAGAACTTCTGATCAGATCCTAATTTTATGGGTATCCTTTTGTCTTTAGCCACTTGTTTGAAGTCTCCCCCCACTTAGGGCTGTGGAAGGGCTTGTGAGAAGAAACAGATGACTGTTGTTAAGACTCTGCCTTGTCTCTAGAACTAATTCAGCCGTGGAGAAAAATAAAGGAAAAATATGCCCCCAGGTATGCTTTCCCTTATGCATATACTCATGTCCCATGAAAATATTTATCTGTAAATTAGCAGCTTGGTTTAGTCTTGTCTCCCAAGGTTATCTGGTTGCAGGGTATAGCGTGCACTTCACAATAAGTGAAAAACAAGTTTAATCACTGGAATTCTGTTATTTTCATCTGCAATAATATTCAAGATCAAGGTAACAAATTTTTTTGCCAGCTGGAGCTGCGGGGTAACAGGCTGCTGCTGGTTTCCCCTGTAGACGACAGTAAAGAACACATTTTGTGTCAAAGTAATTGCACTAACAGGTGCCGTTGAGCAACTGTGTTTTGGTTGCGACACTGTTGTGGCTCATTGCTTACCACAAATGTTTATGTATAAAAAAAATTCAGTTCTGCTTTTAAATTCCTATTCAACTGACAAGGAAGAGTGAAGCAGACAATGGTGAAGCAATAACTACAGTTTAAAAGGGGGTGGGTCTCCTTCCCACTTCTGGTGGGTGAATACCACTGGTCTATCACAAGCCCTTCCTCAGGGGTTTGTCCCAGCAACTGTAAAGCAGCCTCCAGTGCTGGCAACACTCAGGCCTGTAAGAACCGGATGAGATGGTTGCAATGGGATACATGCTGATATGATTATGTCACTTGGGTGGGGAATAATGCCATTTCATGTGCCAAACTCTCCTTGCTGAGTGCTCTATGTTCAGCTGATGCTCTTCCTGACTGCCTTCCTCGTGTGCTCCACTGCAGGGCTTGGCTGCTCCTGCTGCAGGAAGGGCAGCGGGTTTGGGGTGCAGCAAAAGGAGGGCTGGCATCACAGTACCCGGGAGCCCAGAGCATTTAGGGTGTACAGAAACAGTGATAAGCTTGGTATAGGGTCATCCTAGTCTTGTGAATCCATGCAAGTTTGCTAGCTGAAACCATCACCTTCTTTGTGCCAGGCTCAAGACAATGTTTAATTTGAGCTTTTCAAGGCTGTAGACAGCTGTGGAGAAGGGCACCTCAAAGAAATGCATGAGCTGAAATACCCCATCTGAGCTGAAAGCCTTGTGTGAGATGCCCCGAGGGTGTGTTAAAAGCTTGCAGGTATATATGCTGATGTAATAGGACAGATATAAGATCTCCTGAAGATTTATTTGCCAAATCAAAGTTTAACAACCTAAAAATGGGACTGGGGGCTTTAGCTGTCTCCTTAGTGTCCTCATAAAACCATTACACACCTCATACTGTCTAACCTAGATGTCTATATCAAAATCAGTGTGTCTCTCTTTTTGGAAGCCGAGCATTTATGCTTGCATCCTGGCAAACACATGCATTATAAAGACATCAGCTCCTCACAACAACACACTGAGAATGGAAAAGAACAGAGCAGAAATCTGACAGTGTTGGACTTTTTTTTGTCCAGCACCTCCACTTCTCTTGATACATCTTGTGCCTATATTCTCCATGCATTGTTGCTCTGCCTTAGCGTCTTCCCTGGGGTTTCTTTCTGGCTCTTTTTATGGGTAGATGACTTCTGCAAGGACTCCTTCCTCCTGTTTGACAAGGCCTCCTTCCCATGCTTGCTTCAGCATCCATCTCTTTGACTTTTCCTTCCTAGAGAATACTATGTTTGCTCACTTGTAGGGGTTCCTCCCAGTCCAGCTACTGCTCTCTTTCCTTCATCCATACACATTAGCCCTGTTTTGCTGAGATTTTCAATCTTTCCAATTTCTTTTCTATCTAAAGCCAATGATTCTCTGTCCTCCTCAATATCTTTATTTGCTGTTCATCACTGCTGCACTAGGTGTACACATGCATGCTCGGAGCCACTGCCAAGGCAACTTTACATGCTGATACACAAACTTCAGTGAATATTGTTTATGATAATTCATTTAACTTCACATTTTCTAGGCATGATGAGTGTTCACAGTAATGAAGGAAATCTGAACTGTAATTCTATGTTTGGGCACCCTAAGACTTCTCTGTTCTCATTCCTTTCACCTTTAATTCCATCTCTGTTTGACTGGTAACTTTCTCTTCTTTTGGATTGGTGTAATACCTGCTATGCAGGTATCTTTTTGAATGAATTATTATAGCTCAGTTTTAAAGATGGAACTGAATTAAGCCATGATTTCTTCATGTCACATTTTGTATCACTAGAAGAGTGGATGACTATCCTGTCTGAACCAGATGTTAAAGTAATGTCACAGAGACTTCCAGGAGGATTCATCCTGTCACTATCACAGGGTGCTGTGAAGCATCTCCATGTCCTTGGCTGTGCCATTCCCAGCCCCTTCATTTTCAAGACTATTAGAATGAAAAATATTGTCATGGTATGGGATGATGCTTTCAGTTTGGGCCGTATTTGTAATTTGTTTTTCCAAGGGAACATCCCTGCCCTTTTGCTAACAGCTGTTTATATACTTAGCTGTGGAGGACTTCCCTTGTTCTTGTCTGCTTGGTATCTTTGCTGCCCTTAGAACACTCTTATATGATGTGATTACCATTGCTTGTTCCTCTTCAGAACACAGTGTTTTACAGTCTCTTCATTGAATCCTTTTCTTACACAATGTCCTTGCTACAGGTATCAATAGCATTTGTATTTTTATTCATTATTCTTCCTTTTTTCCCCTCCCTTCAAACAGCTCAGTGAAACTGCCAAAGCTGCCACATGTTTCAACTGAATAGCCACAATATTGTGGTGCTGTGCAATACTTTCCTCTCTCCGTACCCCAGAGGTCACGTGCCCTTACTCTGACACATCTGGAATGTGGTTGGAGACTCCTGGCACAGACTGACGTGGGTCTACTGATGGGAAACTGCAGAGAACAGCTTTCCACCTGGACAAAACTCCTGTATCCAAAGGGATATCAGGGGCATTACTTATCTCCTCATGCCAGTGTTTCTGGCAGAAGACATGGCTGACTAGTAAATTTTGGTGCTTTTGAAAGGCATTACCCCTTTTGAGCTCTCCGAATGATTTTGAGGCAACATCAGGCTAAGAAGACCTCTGCTATCAGACAGAATTTTACTTCGTCATTTTTGGGATATATGATTGATCTTAAGATATTAATTTCTGTACATAATAAGGCTAAAATGGACAAAACGTGGTACTGGATCTTTTTCTAGTTCTTATGACAGCTCTTGCTTTCAGTTTTGTAGAGGAAATCTAATGCTTCAGACTGGGCTATTCTATTGAACTTCTAAAAATTGCCTTTCTCACTGTCAACCAGCATGAACTTGGGACCTGCCCTTGGGTGCCATTCTCAGGGCTGAAAATTTGCCCCAGGCATGGCAGTGCAGAAATCTCAGCTTGCAGTATATGCATCTCTCCTCATCAAACTGAAAGCCAGGCAAGTTCACTACACATAAAAAAAATCTAGATTTCCTGAAAAGCTTGTCTGGATAAAACTGAAGGCATGAGTGACTAATGAAACTAGATGAAGAGAAAGTGTATAAATTTTATCATCTATCAGGAAATTTCATGAAAAGGATCTGAGGAATTATCTGAATGCAAAGCCTAAGCTTAAACTTGTGAATTGTGAGACTATATGAAATTAAACCAAAAACACATAAAAAAGTGGGGATCATACACTTGGGGTAGAATAAGCTGTTTCAGTCCCTTATGGTATTTCCCCATACCAAAAGGCCTTGTTCTCTGTGGCAGTGGGGCAGCAGCTGCCATCTCACTGCAGAGCATGACAGATGGCAGATGGTGAAGAGAAAAACTCTGCTCTGCTTTTGGTGAGTTTCTGAGCTTTCTTCTTTCTGCTATTTACAAGGCATGGGAGATAAAGTAGCCTGACAGAAAGGGAGCATTTTTATCTGCTATTTTGTTAAGCAAAATACCTACGAGATTATAACTCATCCGTTCTGTTGAAAGTGCAGGTGAAGGACAAGAGGTGATGTATTTTGGTGCAGTCAAAGGGGAACTGTAACTTCCTGCAGCAGGAAGCTACCATCCACAGAAAGAAGGTTGCAGGGTAGCATCTAAGCTGGAGCTGGGACTGCAGACGCTCAGAAGCAGCAGGAGGATGAGGAGGGAGGGAGCAAGGCTGATCTGGCTCTGGCACGAACTGCTGCTTTTGGGGAGGCACCAGGCCCAGGATGGGAGCAGGGCAGGGTGGGACATGAGTCACTGTGGGAAAGGCCCAGAGGCTGGGGCTTCTTCACCCAGCCAGGCAGCAGGACACCCTTGGTGGTTTCAGGTTGTTACCTGCTCTTCACCTGTATGGAGGCAGCAGTGGCTGTGCCTAAACTTGGCTCAGATACCAAAACAGTTTCAAATGGCACCATGGCACACCAGTGCTCTCTGTCCCATTTCAGACCCTGGTGACAAGGCTGCTGTGTGCTCCCATATGCCCACTGTCACAACCAAAACTACCAGAGGGCAAAAATGCTCTTGGCTCTTTGCAGGAAAAAAAAAAAAAAAAAACCAAAAGAAAAACCCTAGGCAAACAGTATCACATTTACTCCTTCAAATAATAATTAAAATTTATAAGTCCAGTGGAAAACAGCTTCTGTTACCAGGAGTTTGCCAGCTGAGTTAAAATTTATCCAAAGACTATTTTTTTTGTGGGGAGGAGAGACCATCTCACATGCTCTTGATTACTGGTCATACCTATGATCAGATCACTTGGGAAAAAAAGAGGTATCTCTGTTGTGTGTGACATCTCTGTGCCACCCCTGGGGCATCCCCTGTGTGCTGTGTATGTCACTGGGAGTGGGGCAGTTGTGCTCTGCAGGATGAATGGTCTGTCTCTCCTTGGCAGCAGCTGTGCCTGCTGAGGGGCTGCTCTTTGCCCTCAAATCCTGGCAAGGCAGGTGCTGGTGGTAGAAGGGAAAAGAAGATGGGGAGGGATGGTTTGCCCAAAAGAAGATAGTTACTGTTTAACTACACAAAATCATCTGCTGCACACCTTCATGTAAGAAGTCCACAGTTTTCCTGAAAATGCTGTTGCTGGGAAGGGGAGAGGCTGCTTAGAGCCTGTTTCTCTTTTTGGCTGCAGAATGAACATTCACCATTCCCTCTTGGAATTACTTCTCACCTGCACTGAGGGGAAATATTTATTTCCTTTTGCCCTGAACCAGCACATGTGGCAGTTGCTTTTGCAGTCCCTTCCAAAATTTCTTGGATGAGGCAGGACTTGACTCTTACTCAGGAGTTTTTAGACCTATTCTTTAACTCAAAGAGTTTTTCCTATCAGAAGATATTTTCTGGCCAACATTTCCACTTGCAGTCTGGAATAATAAATGGATAGCTTCAACATTTTGCTTGTGTCTCCCCACACCCATAAGATTTTAAAAAATCAACTCCCAGTCAGGAAATCTTGAAATACTTAATGTTTAAACAGCTATTTTCCTAGCAGTGTCCTTCCAATTGATTTATTCCCACAAACTGTCTGCTTTCATTGTTGTGCAGGGTAGAAACACAAGCTGACAGTCAGCAGTCTGACAGTAAAACATCAACTGGAGCAGTAACAACCAGGTAACCTGGTATGATGCAATCCATAGAAATCCCTCTGAGATCTTTGCTTGGGGCTGGGCAGAGAGGTGAATAGCAGATTTACCTTCATGATATTTAACATACAGATGACATTTAAGATTTTAACTGTTTTCTTAAACTGATCTAATCTGAAATTGTGTTTTCTAAATTTTTAATTCAGAACAAAGACATTCCTGAGCTCAGCAGAAATGAATAATTTTCCCATCAAATTCTAGGAGTGATGAGTACTTCAGTGTTTTTTTATTGATACAGCTACAGTCTGTTCACCCTTCTCCTTCCTCCCCTCCTGCCAAGTGTGCAGTGACAGAGAGCAATGCCAGGTTGATATGGAAGGTCTGTGCTCACGGGCAGTGACAATGTGTTAGAAGGAAAGCTGGGAGGGTCTGAAAGTCAGCACTGCTCTGGAAGTTAAAAGTTGATGGGCTATGACTGTAGCTGGACTGTAGCTGGTTCTTCCTGAAAACCGAGAAAGTGGAAAGCAGTGAACCAGATGTTAATTTCCTGGGAAAGAGGGAGGAGGTTTGCATTTCTGTACTGTGGATGTGGGGAAAAACATTCATTTGAAGTATGTGAATATCCAGCAAAATCTTTATCCTTTCACTCATGTAAGTTCTCCTGCTAGCACTGGGGGAACTATTTGTCCCAGTTTTGAGTGGGAAGAAATTGCACACAGTGTTGTTTCAGGGCACACGTGCTCGGATTTGCTCCCAGCAGAATCGATGGGGTTGATGTTGTTATGAAAGCAGCAGTGAGGCTGGCTGCTTCTCATCAGGTGATGATACAGAAATCATGGAGAAGTCACATTTTTTCTTCTTATACAAGAGAGAGTGGCAATCACATTTTGTTCTCTGCTTTTCTTTTAGCACAGCTTTTCTTTGACTCTTCAACTTTACTCAGCTC
Source organism: Rhipidura dahli (assembly GCA_013399225.1). Classification (NCBI taxonomy): domain Eukaryota; kingdom Metazoa; phylum Chordata; class Aves; order Passeriformes; family Rhipiduridae; genus Rhipidura; species Rhipidura dahli. The sequence goes on along the minus strand of VXAC01002802.1, from coordinate 22,923 downwards.
TTTGACAGCTAGTTCATTTTTGATAAATAAAACACGATTTTTATCTTGATCAAGTAAATTTTCTATACTGATTGCTGGGATTAAAATGCTACAGGTCTCTGCATGAATCACAAGGAGACAAAAGACATCTCATATTTCATGACTGTTTACAGTAGGGCTAATATCAAATCCTTTTGCCAGCAAAACACATTAACTCAAAACTCAAAGGACTAGAAAAGATTACTTTGCTTGATTAACTTTAAGCTGACATGTCTGCAAACGTCAAACAAGAATCAGTCTGCTTTTGAAATTTGTTTCCAGTTATAGAACATGACCTCCTGGATTCCCAGCAGCATCACAGCCTAACTTAACAGAGCTGCACTTTCCTCTCACCACAAAGGTGCCCCCACAGACTCTGCTGTGTTGGATAAAACCACTGGAGACCCCTGCTGAAATCCTCCATCCATGTTAAGAGCTATGGGGAATCAGAATGGTCTGGTGAAGATGTAGAGCACAAATCTCAAGAGGAGCAGGTGAAGGAGCTGCGGGTGTTTAGCCTGGAGAAGGTGAGAATCAGGGGAGACCTTATCACTCTCTATAGTTACCTGAAAGGAGGTCATAGCCTGGTGGGGGTCAGTCTCTTCTTGCAAGAGACAAGCAACAGAACAAGAGGAAATGGCCTTGAGTTGCACCAGAGGAGGTTTGGATTGGAGATAGGAAAATTCTCTTCACCAAAAAGGTTGTCAAGCACTGGAACAGGCTGCCCAGGGAAGTGGTTGAGTCACCATCTCCAGAGGTGCATAGAAGACGTGGTAGATGTGGTGTTTAGGGACATGGTTTATTGGTGCACTCAGTAGTGTGAGTTTAACAGTTGCCCTTGATAAAGTTCTTTTCCAACACAAGCAGTTCTATGATTTTTTGATTACATAATTCTATCTCCTTGTCCCCCTCATATCCAACCCTTTCAGCAGCAGACTCACCCAACGCAGAAAAGTTGGACTTGAGGTGAAGGATATTCCTTCGGCAGGCATTATCTTGGCAATGGAATTGTCTGCACTGTCCCCAAACATGGGATTCTTCAAATGGATTTGCAGGATATTCTGGCAGAGTTTCTCTTTATCTACACACAACAAAAGCCAGAACTTGTACTGTTTACACAGCTGACAGGTAAGGAGTGGCCCTGTCTCAGCCACAACATGGGGCAAAGCACAGACCTGCTAGCCCAGGCAGACTTATAAAACAAACTTGGAGACACCATCTCCCCATGGTTTCTTTTTCTCATTGCTGTCTTCATGTGAGAAGACACAGTCCTCTAGCATGAGAGCTGGCAAGAGATCTCTACCATTGAGTATAGAAACAACAAAGGTCCAAGGTCCCAGCACAGAGGAGGGAAGAAGATTTTCCTGCAAGATTTCATTTACATATTTTGGGTTTGTCTCAGTAGGGAAGGTAGGAGGCAAGCTGTTACATGAGAAGGAGGTAGGAAAGGAAATAACAAGCCTAAAATGATTAGGTGTTTGTTTCTGGGGCTATGAAACAGAACTGTGCTGATTTAAAGTGGGTAATCTTCTCTCCAGCCTGCATAGCACTTTCAAGCAGGTGACTTTAGTTCGTACAGATTTTGGTAGACGTCATATAGAGAGTCAAGTCATATAAAGTCATATAAAGAGGCAAGGACTGAGAATATTCCAGCAGTTTACACACTGTAGAACAAGCATCCAGTGTTTTTGGGGTTTTTTTCAGTGAGTATTCTGTGTATTTATTTTTCATTCCCTTTAGCAAAAAGTATCAATGAACAGAATTTTAGAACCAGGCATGAATACGCTTCTCTCAGACCTTGCAAGTGATATACTGGTATTTACCCAGTCAGGATAACCGGGTCAATTGTTTTTGGCACAAATCCATAAGCATCAGTTCCTCTGTCTGGCAAATGCTGTTTTTGTAGCAATCGTCGGGACTGCTGTCTAGTCCACTTCCAAAACATCCTGATAGAAAACAAGGAGCAGATTTAGCAAAACAGTCAACTCCACGCAGAGCAAAAGCAGTCCTCTGAGGCAGGTGATTTCCATACACATATGAAGTAGTCCAGTGAACTGCTAAAAATATCTGCAAACCAAATATATTACTCCAGTTTACAATAGGTGGAATTTTCTCCAATGCCAGAGTTTAAAAGTGGGAGCTATTGTACATTGACAGCAATCTTCGGCACATAAGGAATTTTCATCCTATGACCTGCTTTGGTTTTGCTTTTATGCTTTAAAATTATCTGCCAAACTTAGCTATAACATCCAATACTTGGATGGACTATCTTTGGAATATAATTTATTTATATATTGTGTGGGGTGACAGCTCATGAGTTACAAAAAGTGCAATGGCTAATGCAATCAACTCTCAACAAATTAATAAGGTTAATTTTATAATCAATTTATAATCTTTATACAGATACCAACAAAAAATAAGACTAAGCTGTCACCAAGCTTGAGAGGATGTCTGCTTTAAATTTTAGTCTTGAAAAGCAAGCCAACCTTATTTAAAGTAATGTGCTGTGCTTCAGACAACCAAGAAAGGCTACAAAATTTAGTTTTCTAAGACACTTTGTAAACTTTTCCCCCTGAAAACTGTTACCGGATTTTAGGCAGTAAAAATCAAAGAATAAAATAAATCCATATTCCAAGGACTGGAAAAAGGGCTGGATTGCATTTTAATTTTAGGCATGATATCAAAATATGCTTGAATTCTGTATTTGCACTAGTAATTTAATAATCTAAATCATTCTTACATGATGCTGAACTAGAAAATGGTCATTACAACTTGGGAAAAGGATCTTGGAGTTGCTGTTGCCAAAATCAACTCAGTGTGCAGCATGGACAAATAAGCCCAAAAAATCTTGTGCACCATCAGGAAGGATATTGAGAACAGGAGATGCTTTATTCTCTGCTATTTGAAATCTCATGTGTCCTCATCTTGAGCATCATGTGGAATCCTGGTCTCTCATCTCAAGGACGATTTAGTGAAGGTGAAAAAGGGCAGCTACAATGTTCAAGAGGGCAGAGCAGCTGCCTTAAGAGAAGAGAATATCTAGGATTGTTTAGTTCAGAAAACAGAAGGTTTTGTGATAAAATAAAGATGGTGGATACATTGAGTTGGCCTGTGCTACTTGATCAAATTAGCAGAGGATCAACTTAAAGTTAGCAGAAGGAAAGTTCCTTTTCTCATTGGGCATCGGTCTTGTGGAACTTGCTGCAGATGTTACCAGCAGATCAGAAAGGGACAGGACACATCTGTGAATACCAGAGGTAACAGGCAAGGAGGTGCCCTCTAACACCCCCAGCAGGGGTAAAGGAGTGAAGAACGTGTCCTCGCCCACACGCACTTCCCAAATCCCATCTGCTTTCTCTTTGTTGAAAAAGAATACCAAGCAGCATGGGCCAGTGGTCTGACTCAGTAGGAACCAGTTGTAGTTTTGTGCTGTACAGCTGCTCCTTGTGCTGGAGAGGATTTTAGTGCTAGTTGTACAATGCTTTTCTGAAAACGAGAGCAAACAAGCTGACAGTGTGACAGGATGGGTTACTGAAATAGTAGCTGGAACTTTTCCCTCCAGGAAAGGCGAACATTCCTGGAAACGCTTAGAAATTTTTACTAGCAACATATTTTCCCCCATTTTCTCACCATTGTTTTGAAACAATTAGAAGTGATGCACAAACTATCCAAATGTAAGGAAAAAGGTGTTACAATACCATCTGTGCCCATAAAATACAGATAAAAGGGTAACCTCTATGAGTAGAGAAATCCTTGAAGAGTATTTTCCTTCCTGTTCTCTTTACATTTCTCGTATCTGTCCCAATTTTAGCAGGGTAACAGTACTCTGTAAGTCCTTAGTTTTCATTTCCCATCTTTGGTAAAAGCCATCCAGTCTCTCCCTAAGTCCTAAAGCTGCTTTCCAGAAGGTTGTTGCTCCTGCTGGATATGAGATGAAGAGTGGAGCTTGAAGAGTGAAGAAGCTCAGCACACAAGTACCTGTTAAAATCTTCATTGCTCAAATATGTTTCCTGATAGCATTTTCAGACCTTTACCCTTGAACTTCATGTCATCAAAATGGAAGAGAGTCTTTGTTTCTGGGCAAAGAAATTCACACTATCTTGTTGTATGTGTCCCGTAGGCAGCACGGGAGCTTCTAGAGTGTGACTTGCTTTCTTACAGGCTTTTTTCATGCAGGAGGTGCACATGATCATTTCCATTTTTTCCTCTAATGCACACTGCACCACTTATTAAATGGAGGATGATCCCTGTAGAATTTTCTCTCTGTTGCCCCATAAATAATAAATAATAAATAATAAACAAAAATGTGTGAAGCTAGGCATGAAGGATATTGGTGGTTTGCCATTTATCTTTCAAGCAGCAGCCAGATATCTCCTGCCAGTTGTTGTGCATTTTGCCAGGTAAATTTTATGGTTGTCTTATTGGATATTCTGTGTGTTTGTTCACTTATGTGTGAGGACTACTAAGCTCATTTCAGGTGGGATGCAGACAGAGATCAGCTGAAGGCAAGACACTGAGCTACCAGTGCAGATAACCTGGATTCTTAACATCTGCTACGTTTTTTCCTACTTTTGCCAAAGACCCTTGATTTTGCAACTTTCTCTTTCCAGCTTGGTGACAAGTACTATTCAACCCTTTCTCTTGCAGCAGAAACCCAGAGCTATGAATCTGCATGCTCTTACTCCCAGCTGAAAATATCCTTACATAGTCTATGGTTCACTGGTGCAGAAGTTGTAGTCTATGGTCTGTGTCTATGCAGTAAAGAAATAGCTGAGAAATTAAGTTCAAAAGAAAACATTTCACACCTCTGACCCAAAGCTGTCCCAAAAATAGAGGTCATATTCATAAAGGCTGGATCTTTATATACAAAATTTCTCAAAGTATTCACTCCTGTAGTGGAAGACAGCAGGTGACCTACAAATTAAAAATAAGTCACAAAACACTACAGTGTTCTTTCTGTTTGGCTGATTTTTTGGTTTGGTTTTGTTCTTTTCATTGTTTTAGTTGCTGCTAAACAAACCATTAAATAATTTTTTTTTTTTGGTAATATATTAAATGTTTTCAGATTTATAGACATAGTTGCTCTGTCAGTAGTGTGGAGAAGCAGAACTTTCTGGAGGCTCTCGGCAGAGCTTGTGCCCACCAGCATTACTGAAACTGTTCTTCAGGCTTCCCTGCTACAGCTGGGATGGAGAATAGTAACAGGACTGTAAGGTATGTCCGTGCAGAGCAGCTGTCAAAGAGTCATGATAGGTTTTACATATTTACTAGGCAGTTCTGCCAAGAGTTGGCACACTGAGGAGGTAAATCTGCCATTCTTGGAGCAATGCAAGACAGTGGCCTTTGAGAAAAGATCTCTGGGTTGAAATGGGGATGCAGCCCTTTTCTTTCCAGGCACGGAATGCTTTTCACAGGGATGTTCGGGTCACATGGAGGTAGTTGAGAATGTGATAAAGTCCCTGCTGGTGCATGAACTGAACTTGTTTTCTGTTTGGGCAACTCCTATCATGGGACATAGCTTTGGACATGCTATCTTAAACTGCACTAAATCCAATGAATGTGGAATCCTGCCATCTGGATGCTTGTGGTGAGATTTATCCCTGAGCAGAGCCAGAAATCTCAGACTTACGTCTTTCTTTGGAACTTCACTGGGGCTTTGCAAAGCCAGCTCAAGGCTTCTTGGCAATGATGCCCAAAATATAATAATAGCAATGCAAAGGAAATTTCTTCTTGACAGCACGTAAAACTAGAAGCAGAATGAGCAGGGAATGGAGACAGGTGAGGAGTGCTGTGGAGGGTCTACTTGCTGCTCTCACTGCTGCCAGGAGGACAGGGGATGGCTGTACCTGCTTCTGAAAGACATCCTCCTAGTCCTTCTCCTTTGCTTTGGAAAAGTAGAAGACACAGATGTCTGGGGCACAGCTGAAGCTGCCAAGGATGTTTTGTTGCTGCCCACAGTATTGAAAGCCTTTGTTCATAGTCAGAATTCACTGGGGTGCTTGGGCTTAGAGATAGAAATTCTTTCTAGGGTCTGTTTAATCCTGGCTATGTACAGGTGCTCATTCCACGTAATCCATGGAAGGTTTTTACAGAACTGAGGTTTGAATGCCTCTTTGAGCTTGGTTTTCATTGTTTGTCAGAAGTGTCCTTTTCTCTTTATGTTTGCTATTTGGCAAAATGATTCATGACCACTGTCTGTATGGGTACAAGGACTGAACCACAACTTGCAAATTCTGAGCTCATTTTCATCATGATGCCACAGATTTTATGCATTACTTTAGGAAGTTCAGCTCATCAAGGCATCACATCCCCACTTTCATGTAGCTTTCCACTTCATGGAAGATAGCTACTGTAGCTCAGCTTAGATGTGAATATCTAACAGCAGAAATCATGATCCTCTGGTTACTCAAATTACTATTTGAAAAATAACGTTCTTGTTCATGATTGTGTAAAATTTCAAGCAGTTGAACAGCAAAGGTCAGAGTGCAGCTTTAGGTGCAGGCTTCGTGCATGCACTAATTGCTTCACTGGAAACTGTTACAGCTCCAGTAGGTTTGTCCCTCAGCTTCCTCCCCAGTTCCCTAGAAATTTGAACCAGTCACTGCAATGCAAGCTGCTCACAGAATAGCAATAGTGTGTCTGTCCCTCCTTGCCAAGACCAATTAGATTCAAATGTCGCAAACATTTCCAAGAGAATTAACACGCTGGCACTAAGCAGGGCTTCACGAGCATTGCACAGATGCAGCTGGGGCATTTTTAAGTACCATGTCAAAGTAGGCATGTGGCAGTGCAGCAGGAGAAGGCAGGCATTCTGGGCCATATGACACTGGGAGCCACTGGGAGAAATGTCTGTGGCAATGGGCCAAACTGGTGGTATTGAACCTGTTAGATAAGATTGCAGTTTGCCAAGATGCCCTGTTTCCTTCTCACTTTGTTTACTTTGTTTACTTTTCCTCTCTGCTGAATGGATCTGGCTCTCCCTGCCTCCTCCCTTCCCCAGAGTGAAGTCCATGCTCTTGGCACACGCTGCCCACAAGTCAGAGGTGGTTTGTCCCTCTGCAGCTGGTGACAGGGAAATTGTTGGCCCTCAGCAATGCCACCCCAAGTGCATCCTCCTTTCAACATCTGCAGCAAAGTGTATGCTGCCTGTGTGGAGCAATCAAGTGTGTGTCACCAGGGAAGAGATGAGAAACCCTACAGGCATGGGCTTCAAGTGGAAGTCATCGTCCTGGCTCAGAAATCCCTGCTTATTAACTCCATCTTTGGCACTAGGTGCTGTTTGTGTGGGTGCCGTGTGAAATCCTGCTCATGAACACCAGCAACAGGTCAATCTCTGGCCTTTCTGGAAAGAATACGGAGCCCATCTCACTCAAGTCTTTGTGTCTACAAACAGAGGGTTTGGACCATGGTGATTTTTTCTGACCCAGAGAAAGCTGAGCTGGGGAAAAATGCACAGTCTTCAAGATATAAAGCAACATCTTGCTTCGAACACTTTTGATGGAGGGAAGGAGTGAGGATTCATAGCTACCAAATTTTTCTAACATCTTAGTTTTGAGGTACACTTTCCTTTAGTGGATTCCAAATCACTCCACAAATGAGTTTGTGAAAATTTATATGTATGGAGATCTCTATAAATGAGGAGAGACAAGGTCAGAGTTCTTTTGAAACTTACTGCCTGTGCCACCACTGATCCATTGCTGGGAAAAAAAGTCAGTATTTAAGCATTTGGCATTGAAAAACCTCCCTAGAAAGATTACAGATTTTTGCCAATATTTTCAAAAATTCCTACTTATTTGGGATTTCACAGTTCTGTCTAAATTTAATGTCTAGTGCGAGCAATGCTTCAAGAATCCTGACTTTCCAAAAGTGCTTACATTCACTATCTGAAAAAATCTGTTTTGTTGTCAGATGTGCAAAAGTGTGGGAAACAGTCCTTTTTGACCAATGCTTTGAAAGTGTCCTCAGACTGGACAAGGCATTGCTGATAAAGTGTGATCTGTAAAGCAGCAAGAGCAAATCAAGATAATATTCGACTTCACTTTTTATGAGCGGTATGATGAGTAGCTAGAAGCAAAATAAACCATAGAATTATACCTCTTTGGCATGAGAAATGTTGCCCCAAGGAAATGAAATGCTGCACACAATTGCGAGTGTTAATCTCCACCTTAGTTACTGAAAAGACCCTTGAGTTTCCTTCTGGCAGAGCTTGTAGAAGAGTTTTTGTGTGTGCACAGTGGTGCCCTGGTAGACACATATGGATCTGTGCCCTGCCTGTACCTGCTCAGCAGGAGTGTAAACCAGACAGAGACGCTGCTCCTTTCAGCTGCTTCATCTCTCGAAATCACTCAAGGAGAAATCATGAGAACGTTTCTTATGTCTGTATGCTGTGTGTGCATGTTTTGTGGCAGAGAAAGGAGATTGTGCTCTTTGCAAGTGAGCCCAAGAACAGAGAATAAACTCCTTGTGACTCGGAGAAATGAGAAGTAACATAAAGAAAAGGTTAAATCTGCAAAAGTGTCATTCATTCACTATACAGCAAATGAGGCTGGGGCAATCCCTGAGCAAAAGCATGCAAGACAGATGACGTGACTGCAATCATATATGTTGGCATTTGTCTTTCTTGGTTAAAGCTCTCATGCTATCCACATTGTGCAAGAGCTGATATGGAAAGGTCAGATACATTGCAGAGCTGAGCAGAGGGCAACTCTGGGGCATTTCAGCACGTTGCAAATGCTTACCAGACCAAAAACTGCACTGGATTCCTGGGGAGCCCATCTCATCAAACCCATTTAATGCTTACTTGAGGCTGCCACCCTTGCTGTTTGTCATTGTTAGAACTGTGTCCCAGTGTTGTGAGGAAGGCTGGGAGAGGACATCTGTAGCCCCTTTCTGGTTTACATTTAGAAAGGCCTCTGATATTCTTGTGTCTGACCCTCGGTTTTGCCTTAATTAAAGAGGTGTCACTGTACATGTGTGTGTGTCTATCACCAGACTTAAATCACTCTTTGCAAAGAACCTTTATATTCCTTCCTTTCTCTGGAAGAGCTAAAAAGCTATTAGGTGGTACACCTCTTTGACAGTAGGAATAATGCAGCTGCCAGCTGCTGTTTCACAGCTGTGGATTTCTCCACCATTCCAGTGCTACAGGAATAATTAAAATGACAGGTATACAGCACCCATGTTTGCTTTTCAAGTCTAGCATTGAGTAAACTTGGTACTGACCATGTTATAAGTGCAGGAACTCTGTTGACCCTTGCCTGCACCACTTGGGAATGCAGTACACTTAATTATTGTTACTATTTGGAACAGAGGATTTGATCAATGCAGGATAAGTGAGAAAAGTCACATGTACCTCTGTGGGCATAAAACCCTATTCCTATTCCTTCTAATGTGCAAGAATATGGTTTCCTCGTGGTGGGAATCCTGACACTTTTATAATTAGAGGCAGGGTTAAACCCTGCATTAGGTCAAACTATGAAATTCAATAGTAAAATTCAATACACATTTAAGCATTTTCAGGGGTGAGGTCTAAGTTCTCTGTGCACTAATAAAACACTGTTTTTGAGAAGGCTGGGGAGAAGGAGACAGCACGTGTGGCTTTGTTTCTTCAGTGCTGCCACATGACAAGAAGTGGCTTACTTTACCCTGTCAGGTGGAGAGCAAGTGGTGTAAGTTATACAGCAGAACAGCTGATTCCATGAAATGCATCTCAAAATTAGTTTAACAACTCAATACAACCACAGCCTGTGGTTTAATGTCAGCTGAGTGAAGGTTTGCACTGTACTGATAACATCCTGAACTGGATGCTGGTGGTGTGGTGTATGTACACGTACTCCTTTGCAGCCAGTAACTACTCGACAGATTTTCACACTGGCTGATTTGGCTGTTATTTAACAAGTTTATTTCTTCCTGCCATGGCTTTCTTTTCTTTTTTTTCTTTTTTCTTTTTTTTTTTTTTTCTGTTGCAGTAGTAAAACAGTCCCTGATATTCTCAGAAATTCTTCACAGTGCTGCTAATGTTTTGATTGATGTTTTGCTGAAATTGGTTTTGCTGTGATCTTTTTAAATGTCACATCTGTTCTCAAAGAGCATTTACTTACTTGGTGTACAGGGCTGGATTGGATCCAGTACCTACGCTCATATTAGCAAGGTGCAAAGCTGCATGGGTTGTCAGAGCACACTTGAAAAAAGAAATGGGAGCTCAGCTTCCCATGGCAAAAAGGTGACAAGCTCTACTGATGTGGGAGGTAGCACAGCACAGTAATACCCAGGGCAAATCAAACACACAGGCCCTGCTGAGTGCTGCAAAACATGAGCAGAAGCCAGGAAAGATTTCTTTGCAGTGGAGATAGTCCTACTTTTGGAGACCATTCAATCTGAATAAGGATAAAATAAATAATATTGACATCGCCTATAAATGGTCTGATATCTTCTCATGCCCATCCAATTTCTGATCCATGGGTAAACACATATATAAAAAAAAATGAGTACTGTATGTTTTAAATAAATAAAATAAAAATCTAAATATAAAAATACTATATATTTTATATATAACATACAAATAGTATATACCCCAGATTTCCATAAGGCCTTTCTAATAGATAGCAATTTACTTAATCAGTGAGATCATACTTCATTCCCATTTAATGGCCTGGGGAATGGAGAAACAGAAATAAAATGGCTTGACATAGAGGCCAGAGGTTCAGCAGATAAACCCTGCACAGAATTTAAGTTTCATTTGCTGTAGCCCAGTAGTCTGTTTGTTAGGAATCGTTGCCTCCATATTTTGCAGTATGAAAATGTAAAAATATAGAGCAATGGTATTAAAATACCAGAAATAACTCAAAGAAAAATAGTAGACAAATGTAAAAAAAAAAAAATTGGAAGTAAAATATTTTCTAAGTAGACACACAAACTGATCTATTGTTACTGCCACTTTCCACTCTACTTGTTTTTCCTAAAACAATATCTGATCTACATTCTTGCTTGTATTGACAGACTTGTATTTTTCCAATTTAAAAAAACCCAAACCCATAAACAAACCCTTGAAATTTTTGACTCACTTCATTTGCTCTAGGACAGTGAAAGGAAAACAAGAAAATACAGCACTTGAGAGGTCAGTTGTTTTGGGGGTTTTATTTTCTTTTTTTTTGTTGTTGTTGTTTTCCTTTCACTTAGTGCACTTCACAAATGTGCTGTAGGCAACACACATCTTATCTGACAAATAGCAACTGATGCCATATGATTTAAAAGTCTCCCCCATCACACAGAAATTAAAATCCTCTCTCCAGGGACATTCCTCAAAGCACAAAGCAGAGCCCTTCTCCACATTTAAAGCATTTTTTGTGTGTGTGTGTGAGAAATGACAATGAGCCATAAAATCTGGAGGGAAATGATTACTGAACACTAACATATGCCCCAAACACGTGGAGGCTGTCAACTGCACTTCAGGCCAGGGAAATGAGTGTCTTGATCTTGTCCGATGGAGGGCAATTTAAAGAGATGCTGCTAACAGAGCACTCAGGCCCTGAAAGCCTGTTTTCAAAATAGCTGCAGCAGATGCAGCAGCCAACAGTGCGAAGGTACCAGCTTGTTTTGTTTGCAAATGCACGTCTTATTGTCCCTTTACTACCCTGACATGCTCTTTTCTTAAAAGAGATGAGAATAATTGTCTCCACCATTATTGCTATTATGTATAAAAATGGCATAAAAAGAAGATAAAGGTTGCCTACTCAGGCACTCAGAAGTTAAAAAATAATGGGATTACCGTTGCCTTGACAACATTTCTCTCTCTTTTCCCTGCCCCCAGTTTCATTCTTGGAAATGGCTAAACCACTTTGCAGAAACTCTATCAAGTAATTAAATAAAAGATTCAGTTGTGGGGAGACACACAGCATCAAAAACTTCCTCTTGCTTTTCCCAGAGACTGAAAAAATTCTAGCCAGCTGAAAAATAGGATTTTATGATGAGAAGGATCAGGTATTGCCTCCTACCTTGATGGCATTTGTAGCTCCACCTGCATTTTCTTATTTAATTTAATTTAATTTAATTTAATTTAATTTAATTTACCCAAATCTCTGCAGACCACATTTGATGTGCACCTCTTTGTGCTGCAGGAGGTAAGACCATGTAAGCAGAGCATAGGGACCTGAGTTCCTTTCCTCTAACCAAGGAGGGTGGGCTTCCCACCCTGGCAAAGTGAAGACTAGATGGGATTGAGGTGAGATGAAATGGTGCTGGAGGCAATGCTTTGGTGTTTTCAGCACTGTGCATCATACTTGGATGACCAAAGTTCGACCCAAATTCAACCCAAATTGATGTGTCTGGCAAAAGAAAAGAACTCTGCCCCTCTGGAGAGCATTGGAGAGTCTGCAGAGGTCCTGAGCTGGCAGCCCCTGTGGGCAGGTGGCAGCGCCTGGTGACATCAGGATCTCCTCTAGCTGAGCTCTGGCTGAGGTCAGTCAAGAGACTGATAAATGGCCCTGCCTTGTCAACACTGCTGTCACTGGTGCTGCTATCAGCCAGCAAATGGGAGCATGAAGGAATTTGTATTCTTGCCCTCTCCAAAGCTGGAGAGCAAGTGGGAACAGGAGCTGTGGATGTGTTTGCTCATACTGCTTACATTCTCCTGCGAAGAAGCTCAGTGTTTGGTTTGTAACCAAAGGGTCTTTGTAGGTGATAATAAAATATTATGCCAGGGTTCATTTTTCATGCTAATTGAATTTATGATGAGATTTCTTTCAAAGAGGGTACAGAACATTTCAGCACACACTGGCATGGCTGAAACATTAACAAACCGCTGACCTGGTGCAAAGCCCAGAAATACTGTTATGTTCCTTTCCTGATGTCTGATGTAACAGGGCATCCAAAAATGTAAGGTAAAGTAGCATGCATAGGGGCTGGAAGTGGACCCAGCTGACCAGCACAGTCTGTGGCAAGTGATCTGACAGCACTGTGATGGGGGAGAGGACTGTGGTTTATTTAAAAACTGATTTCTCTGGGGGAAAAAAACCATCACAAAATTTGAATTTAATTACACGTATTTTAAAACCAAAACAATTACAGCTGCATTAATTTTTCTTCCTTTTCTTTTTCTTGGAGCATAGTCAACCCTCGCTTGTTGCTTGGGATTCCTGCTGGATGCCTTTCTGACTCAAATCAGAGCCCTCTGGCAGGCAGCTCCTGCGTTGCCTCTGTGCACAACCAGCACCATTAGTGGTGTTTCATCAGCACAGAGACTGGTCCATCAGGCCTGCCAAGTCCTGCTCTGCAATCCATACTCAGCTAAGGGGTACCAGTGATTGGCCCCATGGGTTCTAACTGGTGTGTTTGGGAAAACTGAATCTAAAGTCACCAGCAGAGTCACCCCTGACTGACTCATGTGAGGCTCATTCTGGTATTGGGAGTGCTGGGTGATGTGGCTGTCTGTGACCTCAGACAGAGGACTGAGGCCTTCTGGCTCAAAAGGTTCTTCTTCAATTAGATATTTTGTTAATTTCTCAATCTTGGTATCCTGTAGTAGGTATTCACTCTCAAGGGAGGACACCTAAAGCAATTTGATGTGTCTTGTTTCTGCAGCCCTGAATCAATCTCTTTTCATCAGGGAGCTTTTGTCAGGACTAGCTAGTACTTAAAAAATCTAAAATCCTTGGATCAGTTATGTGTGTGGATGCAAGACAAGCAAACATTATATTTCCCACTTGTGACTATCTGTCCTCAATTCCTGCCACTCTCACACACTCATGCCAAAAAAAAAGACAGTGTTCTGCTTTCCAAGCAAAGCATTAGAGTGCTCTTCTCTGTTCCAAATAACTTATTTATGTATATGGAAGTGAACAGTATATTAAGTTGTAGATTGCAACTTGTGTAATACAGGGGAGCAACCTCAACAGAGCAGTCCATATGTAAGCCATCTAAAGATCTGGCCTATAAACTGATGGTTAATAAATATGGAATAACAGGTTTAAGAACACCAGACTACCAACAGCTGCTGTAAAGCAGAACTGGTTGTTCAAATACACTAATGTGCTGCTTTGCATTTTATTGCAGAGATGGATGATTGGTCCTGCTGGCCAAAACCCAATGCTTGCCACAAAGGAGACTGATCTGCAGCTGAATTACCTCTGATGTTGGTATTCCATATTCCTTTCAACACAGTGACCATTTTGAAAGCATAATGCGGTTTGGTCATGCATGACAACAATTTTTGCAGCAGAGTAACACACGAAAAATATAAATCATGCTGGAAATTTGAAAGGAAAATCCATTTGATTAGGATATATGGCCTGGGAAATGTTCTCTCTGTTGCATTTCAAATCAATAATTCTCTTGATTTGATTTGTGTGTAGCGAAGCTTCACTGGAGATATTACAGGAAGTCTTGCTGCAGAATTGAAGCTGAGACAGAGGTACTAGATCTAGAAGCATGGATAAGCATTTTCAACCAAAATATTATTGAAGAAATAGTTGGTTTGGCTGAAATTATTTTCCTCAACCATGACTTCTGTCAGGGTAGCATTTGAGGGCACTCAGCAGCGCTACATGCCACCACAAAGAAAAACACTGTACTGAAGGGCAAAAAAAATGACCTGGTTAAAATTTGGGCAGAAAAACAGGTGTCACATCCTGCTTTTCTGAAAGTAAAAATGAGAAAAGCTTTGATGCATAGACAGTAAAGAGGGCCTTGGCTTTCTGTGTCACCCAGGCACCAACAGCTCATGCCATACAGTCAGTCCTCCATCATGGTCCAGCCCAGCCCTGTCTTCAGTCCTGGCTCAGGGGCAGGATGGGTGCTCGGAGTCACCCTGCTCCTTCCTGCAGCACTCCTGCCTCCTGTGGGGAATGGGTTGGCAGGAGGGAGATGTCCATCCTCTGGCAAGCACCTGTATTTCTTCTGGACAGTTTTCTTTGCCACATCCCACTTGTCTTCCCTTTTCTGTTCTTTTGTTTTTTTCCCACTTTCAGGTTTTGTGATCCCTTTTTCACAGCTAGCCCATCATCTCCTCTTTTTCCCAGCCAGGGCTCATCATTCATGTAGGCAAAGGACCTGCTGAGGGGAATGGGCACCAGACAGATGCTGCTGCTACCCTGTAGGACCTTTGCTCAGGGTGGGTCCCTGTTTTGCTGCCCTTCTGTCTGAATTCATACCTCAGGCTCCCTGCCTGGAAGAGCCCAAGCCTGTTTACTTAACATGGGGCTAAAATAATTGATTTGCACTTTTCAGTATTGAAGGGATTTGGGAGCAATTGCCCATCTGTTGTTAAGTCTGATGGCAATTCTGCTTCACAGTCTGTTATGGTTTGTACCCCAGTTATTATCATAACTGAAGAGGTGGCTCTGGCTGGTCTTTGAACTCGCAGCTGTTTGTTCCACCTCCCAGCTAAGAGGCAGCTACCTGCTGTATAATCCCTCCCAGTGTGTCTGAGAGCAAAGTCACACAAACTTAAGCTGCTGCTGAAGGTTTGCTTTTTTTATTTTGTCCTCTCAGGGACAAGGAGTGTTTGTCCAGTCAGTCACGCCTGTCAGATGGGAGAAAGTAAACACCCTCTGGGAAACAGTTGGGAGCAGATTTTTTAGCCTCTTTGCCAATGCCCTGGCCACGTGACTGCTCCATATTCTCATGGTTGCAAGGTCAGGGAGGCTGGATCAGACAACCACTGGCTGCTGACTTTGCACAGAACGTGGGAAGTGCTGCAGGCACCATTGCCCACAGCAGGGAGGTGCTCTGGGAGGCTGCTCCTTCCTGCATCCGTGACTCTGGTCACAGCCAGCTTGTGGGGCTGCCACCACCATCTGGGCTGTGGGAGGCTGGAGCTCCAGCTGGCCCAGGAGTCCTGCCTCTGTGCAGCTCAGGGGTGCCTGGGTGGCCCCCATGTGCTCCTTGGGAAGACAGGGACTGTGTGGAGTCAGCAGACCCATGGCTGGCAGAGGGTTCCTGTTGCAGTGTGATCCTGAGCAGTGGCACAAAGATGCTGCATGACTCAGACTGGCTGTTCCCTTCTTTCCATATTCTGTCAGCAAAGTTCCAAGCTGAGAAACCATCCTGATGGTGGCTGGCAGCCAGAGATATGCATCTTTTGGGAGAGCAGTTGGGATCAGCAGGTAGGATCACCCAGCACGTGTGGTGACACACAAAAAAGCGTAACTCCAAATATGAAAAGCAAATGTTTATTTAACACAGCTATCTAGGGTCCCAAAGAAAGCTGGAATAGAGTGAGCCATTAACTTAGTAGTGAGGCTTAGCTTCTTGAAAGTTATTTCAAGGATTTTTTCTTGAACAGGTACAATAAAAAGCTTCTTTCAGTATGCCCAGCCTGGTTTTGCTGCAGTGTGCAGTGTGTCTTACCTCCATTTGTCTTTTGCTGTCAGCAGTCTTCAAGAACTTAATTCTACTCTGACATCTGACTTCTTTAACAAAAATAAACAAGTATACATCTCGTCTACATCTGAGGAACAAATGCTCCTCAACTGTCAACAAAGAAATTAAGACAACCTAAAGAAAGTATAGATTACATCATTTGCTTCACTGAAATTTAAGTGAGAACTGAAATTCTCAGCTCAGTTAGAGCAAATTATTACTTTTGTCACAGGAAGCAAAGGTCTGGAGCCCATCAAGGACAATTATGTGGTTATTGACTTCAGAGCAGTTTGAACTGGCGCTACAATAGTAGCCATTAGTCCAAGTGGCCCAAGCACCTCTGTCTGCATGTCTTCAGCATGCATCTACACTCCTCCAAAGATGCAAGTTCGGCTATGCTCTCATTTACTCCTGGGTGAAGGTGAGATCACAAGGTATTTATTTTTAGATGTCATATAGCTACATTAATACAAAATGTACCTTTCGTGTCACACAAAAGTACAGAAGAGGAAGTGGAGTGCTCTGCTAAACACGCTGAAGTTTCTTGCCATATAATGGCAATCTGAGAGAAGGAACAACTAATTTAATTGTCATCTGGTTTAGTACTCATCTGTGATGGCTAATTATTTCAAAAGAATCCTACTTCCAGGTCACAAAATTTATGGATAAAATGCACAACTCAGTGCAGATATCCACACAAAAAAATACTTCTGATTTTAATTACTGCATGAATGGATATGCTGATTATGCAAAAAACCAATAAAATATTAACCAGACAAAACAAGACAGTAGGTGGTCAAAGATATCAACAAGGCATATGTCTGTACAACACAAACACCTCTCTGCAAACAGGTGGGGCATGCTCGTGCTATCACTTGATATTCATTGTCACTGAAACAGCCCAAGTCACCGAAGTCTCACCATGCAAAGCTGCTTAAATTTTAAGCAAGACAAGGCATATCTTCTTTTTAACCCACTTTGTGACTGACTGGTCCTGCTTCCCTTCTGCTTTCCAGGCAGGTCAGTGGAGTTTCTTTCTGCCTGAGGTGACAGACTGAAGTCACTAAGGGCAAAGTATGACACCGCTCACCCAAACCAAACCAAACCAAACCCGACCAAACCAAGCCAAACCAGAATTTATGCTTCTTCTCACAGCATTATAGTGTGTTATAAAGGACTCACACCTTTTTGTTTCTTTTTGTTTCTCTTTGGAATATCAGAAACACCAAGATAGTGCATGCTCTTGTACTGTCTTCAAGACCTTCTGTGCATGGTTGTTGTTTAACTGCTTCCAAAATCCATCTGTAGTTACAGAAACAAAAAAAAACTGGGCCTGACTTAGCCAAATAAAATATGTACTTTCTTACTTCACAAGCAGAAATAGAGCAATTAGTCTTGACCTCTAAGTTACCATTGCTGTTTGGGTGACTGACAAGGAAAACTTATTCATCAGTGACAAGCCAAACATATTCATCAGCGTCCTGCACTCCAGGGCTGGGCTCTGCTCAGAAGCCAGGCTTCTCAGAACAAGGAGGACCTTTTGGTGCCCTCTTAGCACCCTGGGTACAGACTGTCATGCAAGCTGAGTTACAGGCCTGGAAATATTTCCCTGGTAATATTTTGAGCTTTGGGCCCTTTCCTGCGCTCTGTTTTGCAGAGGAATGGGGTCCAGAGTAAGACAGGCTTTGTTATTCTCATGTGAGCTCAGCTTTCCTCCCATTTCCCTTTACAGATCCCTTTGCAGGATATGTTTTTATTGCACCCTTGCTCACTTTGGTTCAAGCAGAGTTATTCATTTCCTGACTGTATGTGACCATATGCATGGCTGTTGTCAGTGATGTATATCCTCAGCCTTCAGCTGAACCAAAAATCAGCTCGTGATGTTTGATGTGCTGTGTTAATGGGACACGGCTGTTTTGAGATTCCTGACTTTCACAAAACCAAACATTTAAGCTGTGCCTTTAGGAAATAACAATAACTCATTAAGGCCATGCTCCAGTGTTTCTTTTTAAATACAGATGTTATTAAATGTGGAGTTCTAGACTGCTTCTGAAAGTACATTTTCTGATCCTTCTCTGTACAAAAGTGGATAATGTATCTTCCCAAGTCTCCTTTTACTCATGCAGCAAAGGTTGCTCTGATGTCAGCTGCACGAGTGAGATGTAATGTGAACAGCTGTGAAATCCTCTTTGAGAGTTACAATCAAAGTGAAAATATCCTTCCAACCCAGAAAAGCCTTTCCCCACCTATAGGCTTCTGTTTTGTAATTGTAGCTGCTAAATCTGAGCACTTCAAACAAATACTTGAGAGAGACACAAATTCTTCCTGGGAACATTTTAAAATTCAGAATATAAAAGACACATCCCTGCAAGAATGCATCCAAGAGAGATGATAGAGTTGCCCTACCAAATGCCAGTGAAATCCAAAATAAGATAGGCTGTGGAAGCAGGTAGTCTGTAATAGTCCCTTGTTTCCACTAGTGCCTGGGAGAATTGTAGGGTGTATTCGTGAGGAAAGGAGTGAATGGAGGAAGAATATCATTCCCTGAGGAGCTCTCTGGGGGAATCTGGCAGGCACTGTGTTCCCATTAGTCTTTATCCCGGTGATATATGTCAAGAGAGGGCACAGAAAGGAGAAGGGAACGTGCTGATAATAAGGGAGTTTTCAAAAATTGTTGTGAATAGTTACTGCCACTGATTTTGTGTCATCAAATGTTGTTCTTTTTATGGTTGGTGACAGAGGACAATTGAGTTTAAGATCCAAAAATCAGCTGCTTAGACCGTGGTGGCCCCAGAAACTGAATCCTGGCTATCTGAAGGATAAGCTCAGCAGCTGGGGAACAGCTGGATGTGGGAGGTCTCTTAGTGCCTTGCAGGAACCTGGAGCCAAAACTCCCTTTGAATTAAGTCACACCAGGGAACGAACCCAAGAGACTGGTGGTCCTGCTAAGCTTTGTCTTAAAGTACTGGGATACCTTGGTTATTAACTGCACCTCTTTAGCACAAAGCTTTAGGTGTTTTCATCCTGCTTGATCAATCCCTACATGTTACCTTTTTTGGAACATGGAACCCTGTTGGACTGTGCAAACAAGCCACATTCAGCTGAAAGCAAAGCCCAGCTCCAGTTTCAACTTCTGTAAATTATGCAAGGATATAAATGATGAGTACATCAGTAAGCTAGACCAGAGGCTGATTAATTCATGTATTGATTCATGCATGGTTTATCTTCATGCCTTCCAGTAAGAAAAAAGTTAAAATGGTTACACTAAGCTATAAAACTTGAAAGTAGTCATTGAGGGGGAAAAATGATTCTTTGGTGGAAGAGTGGCAGATGAAGCTGTGGTTTGTGTAATAACCCTTTTTAATTATTTCCATCACTTTAGATATTTCTTAGCTTTGTGTGACCAAAGTAGAAAAGATAATAAGCTTAAAATATAGAGGAAATGTACATGATATTTTGTTACTTTAATGTTATGTGTTTGTTCAATGTCTTTCTTCCTCACTGCTTCAAAAAGCAAAACCAGAAAAGGATGCTTTATTTTTTTTTTTTTAAAAAATGTAACAGAAATAATAAAAAAAGTCATTCCTATTGTCTGGGAGTGTTACCTTTGGTAAAATCCCATTAGAGGTTTTAGATGGACAAGTGGGAAAACCAAGGAAAGAGAGTGTTCAAGAGAGTGTTTGTTTTTCCTAAAAACAAGAAACGAAAGAAAGGAGAAAGAAAATATATCTATCCCTCACAATCTTCAGCCAATCAGGGTGCAGGAATGAAATGCAATTTTCTTCAGTGTGTGGGCGAGTAAACCATAATTCTTCAGACCCATTGTCTTTGATGATGAAATGTAACTATATGAAGGGCTTTTTTTTTTTATTTTTATCTCTTGAGAAGCTTTCAAGAAACAAAATATCACATGAACAGTCAACATCCAGGCAGTTTCTTGTATCATGAAGTGTTTATCTGTAAGCTTGAACACAAATAAATCCAACTTACATAAAAGCAAGCCATGTAATGTATCTGCTGCTGATCCTTCCAGCTTTTGTTTTAAGCTGGTACAGATGCTGAGCACACAGTATGCTGCTTGTTTTTGAGGATGCTTTAGTCATCTGCCATTTTTGCACTTTTTTGATTGGCTACTGCCAAGGGCAAAGAAAGCTCTGTGGAGGTTGTACATAAGAAAAATAACTCAAACAGAATGCTGTGAAAAGCTATTCTTTTATCTAGCTTCATCTTTGCCACCCCCATGTCATTAAGTTCTTTACCTTGGCTGAAAGTTTTAAGTACATCATTAGTAATATCCACTTTCATGTACACAGTTTTCACTTCATAGGTTGACTCAGTCAACTCTGTTTATTCCAGAATAATATACCTGGGGTTGTTTTAGCCCAGCAGGGCAAGGTGTAATGTTAAACAGTTGCTCAAATTGTAATATATTTGTGAAGTTTTACTGCCAAAACTGAATCATGGATGAAATTTATTTCCAAATGAAGAAAATGAGCAAACAAGGGCTTAAAATAGAAAAATATTAATTCAGGGTTCTCTGATCCATGTCCCCATCATTTTTTTTTATTTTTTTCTTAAATCTGAAAAAAACTGTGAAAATAGGGTTGAATTTGGTTATGAAATGCACGAGAACCTCCCAATCCCTGCTGCTCTGAGGAACAAAGCAGTCTCACAAGCACTGTCTTTGTCAATGTTTGAAATGGAGGTCTCTCATAGCAGTTTATATAATTTTTTTTCTTAAAAGCCTGGAACAGCTTTTCAGAATGCCAGCTGTCCACTCTGAATGCATGTACAGATTTTTGATAGACAAGGAACACAGCATGTCTTTTCATTTAACCTAGCAAATGTGTATAAACAGACTACGTGCCTAGAGTGGTTCAGTTTTATCACTCACTCGTGAATGGTGGAAGTGACACAGTGGCAGCCTTTCCTTTCTCAGCAGTGTGGATTGCAGCTGTAGGTGTCTGTAAACACTCTTGAAAGCCATCACTGTATTTTTTAATGATACAGTGGAATATATCAATCTCCCAAAACATGAGATAAAGTCAACTAAGAATAGCCCCAATTAGCCTTTTTCCTCAACTTACAGAAGAAAAAAATCAGTTCAATCCTGTAGTTAGTGGTTTTGCAAATTTCTCATGAGAGAAAGAAAAGAAGATGCCTGAAGAGCAAAAAAATCGGAACACCAAACCTTTGATCCTGGATTTGAAGGTACTCTGTGCAATTAGCAGTGGTTTTGTCACAAAGGGAAGAGTTGCAGGGAGAAAGGATGGAACACTGCACAAAGAAGTGATCAGGTAAGACTGAGAAAATGGTACTTCAGTCATTTACACAGTCACACAAATCCTTCCTTGAAAGTAAGCAAAGAACATAAAAAAGAGAGAAATAAAGGAGAACAGCATCAAACAAACACAGGAACACTTTTAAACAATTCCCTCCAGGTTATCTCACCCCAGAGATAAATTTAACGCCACCACATCTGGGAAGCTGCGTTTCAACAAGGAACTTCCCAGTGCATAGGAGCCATTACAGGGATGTCAATATGGCTTCAATCTGGTTTTTGGCTTCATATGAGAGGTTAGTTACAGCCCAAGAGAGAGTATTTGATGGCTATTTGATAATGCACATTCCCACAGCCAAGAAGAACATTTTTGGTCTGGCAGACCCAGCACAGCTGTAGATGCTGCCAGAGAAGGAAGCAGCTTAATGCGTTTTCTCTGGCAGATCCTAAAAACCCTCTTGAAGAGAAACCCAGGTGTAGTGGTCCATAGGTATCAATAACCTTTTCTTATGCTGACAGAGGGCTCGCAGGAGCAAAATCAGAGTCTTTCAAGAATGAAAAAAAACCGAAACCCAAAAAAGATGTTTGACTAGCAAATGTCCTTGGGCAAGTTACAGTCCTCTGACACTTTGAACAATTTAACATTGCTTAGCTGATTACTCACACTAAGCTCACTGGCAGTTTCTTGCCATTTACACAAAGGATGCAGTAAATTCTTTGACTGTGGGCCATCTTTGGGTATTACCTACCTGGAGAACTCCACCACGCTGTAGTAGCTTTGGAGACCGTCAGCCAGCAACCAACCACAGCTCCACATTACTAGACATGATCAGGTGGCAGGGAATGGTTGAAATATATCCACAAATGCCCATGTGGGGAAACTTCTGCCAAAATGGTCTTGTTCAAAATGCTTCCTGTGGAACAAAGGTGTGTCTGAGGTGGCACAGAGCGAGAGGAGGATACCAGCTTTTCATGATTCATGTTGAGCTTTGTGCTGAGGCTGCTGCTTGGCTGGAAGAGCTCCTTTCCTTTGTTGACAGCATTGCTCAATCCACTGCGTTTCTGATGCCAACATCTTTCTTCCAATACTCCACAGCTTACCAACAAAGGCTCTGTGATCCCCTCTGCAGTACTGTGAAACCACTGAATTCTGCAGCACTAGATTTTCTGACAGTTCTCTGCTACTACTGAAGTGAGGATTGGCTTTTGTGGCAGAGGTTATGGGATGTGCGGAGTGGGAAGGAATAGTGTGCCAGTTTGGCCAAATT
>VXAC01002801.1:159097-195762 GCA_013399225.1 Rhipidura dahli | reverse complement strand
ATTTCATTTCATTTCATTTTCTTGTTGAGAAATCACCCATTCAAATTACTACACTGGGACATTTTCCTTTCCGTCTCTTTTATATTGCCAGCCAGTCCTATTGGATGTCAATATAGTAATATGTCCTAAACTGCAATCCTGTTTGTATTTTGTTACCTTTCTTTGCTATAAAGAGAAGAGAATTCTTCTTCCCTGGTAGTCAAAGTCTAGACATTCTGTGGAATGAGCTTGTTTTTCCTTGATCAAGTTATGGACATTTCCTTTTCCTTACTATGAATCACTTATTCATTTTCTCGGTTGTCATAATCAGGTCTCTTTGAATTTCAGATTTCATTTCTACCTAATGTTTTTACTTGTACTTTATTAAAATTAATTTCTGAAGGAGTTACTCTAAAGGAAGAAGGGTGAAGACTTTATGTTGAAATGTACTGAAACAAACCAGCAGATGCAGTTGCCCACTTTGTGTCACACTTGTGCACACATGAAAAGTTCTTCAACTGAATCCACAGCTCTGCAGCTGAGGCCCACTCTAAATCTGAGAAATTACAGGATACAGCCAGTCAGAGAGATTTTTAAAGGGATTCTGAATGAAACAGTTCTGTATAGGAAGCTGTTGTTCTGCCTAAATAGATTTGTTCCCTTTGGTCAATGCTGTTCCTCTTGTAATCTCTTTGCAAAATTAAATTTTTTTGCCATCACAAGGAATGTAATTCCTTTGAAACCAGTCAAAGTGATGTATCTGTGTCTCTGTTCTCTCTTTTCCCACAAGCACCATCAGCTTTTTTCTGAAGAATTAGAGGAGTGAAAATGATTATTCTTCTTTTCGTGGCAGTTAAAGGGATGATCACTAAGGCAGAGAAAAGTGCTGTGGTTTCAGGATTGCTCATTAAGAAGATATCAATTACCTGAGAGGATTATTGGCCTCTTCATAAGTGTTTTTGCATTCTTATGAACAGAAAGATGTCTTTTACAAGCTTTGCTTAATAAGGTAATAGGATGAGGATTTCAGGAATATCTGACTGCATGTTATTTGTCTGTCTTTTAATTAGCATAGAAGTGGAGAAAGCTTATGAATATTGAGTTCCTCATTGCCTTGTTCATGGTTAAGCTCCCATTTCATTCATGATTCTGCATCAGAGATTGATATTATTAGGAAAACACTCTTTTTGACAAAAGGGAAATTTTCCTTCATCAAGGCAGGGGTCTAAGACTAAGCTGAGGTATTGCATTTTAGCTGCCATGTGCTTATCTGCAGTTTGTGCTCTCTGTTCTGCACTTTCAATTAACAATTTTTTCTTTTAATTCCAAGCCAGGAGAATGAGATTAATTATATCTTTTTTTTTTTTTTCAGGTGTAAATTGTGATGTCTCAAAACCTGTTTCATATGAAAAATTATCCATAATTGTAGTGCCTGTGGTCCTAGGAGTATGTCCCACTGAATAAACCTTATTGCAGCAGAGGTGTTATTTTGTATTTAAAATAATACAGCTTTTGAGTAAGTTTGGAATGGGAATTTGAAATTTCTCTGTACTTTATGATGGAAGTTTGAAGACCTGTAAATGTTTACAGCATTGCTGTAAATACTGTACAGTCAGAGGCATGCGAATGTAAAAGAAGCAGCTCTATCTGTGGCAACATGTGCTGCAAAACCCTAACAGATAATGTTTGCTGACATAACTTAAGGCAGGTGCTTCGTTTTGGAAAAAAAACCAGGTAAGTTACTTAGTGGGGTCAACTGGAAACCCGATTTCTGTTCTAATGCTTTATGTTCCTTGTGGAGCCTGACTTTATGTCCTTCTGATCTTTGCCACTGCTGGCCATTAAGTAATTCAGTTGTCCTGGCTGGAGCCATTTGTAAAGCTGAGAATTCCTGTGCTTGAGAAATAATGAAATTGGTGCCAAAATGTGTGACTTAAATGTACAGCCAGGCCAAGGTCCTTTATTTTTCCATGGACATAAGCCAAATAATTATGTATTAGATGTGCAGGTGAAATAAAACAAGGAACTATCACACAATTCCTTTTAAAACACTGCTAGCATAGCACCATTACAATAGTGTTTCATTTCAGATTCTCTCTCTGGTTATCTTGTGCCTTTATGAGGGAGTTAGTGTGAATAGCCACTGCTTCACAAGACAACGTAAGAAAAGTGTATTTTGGTGTTATTTCTCCATGGTTTTTTTTTTCTTCCCTTAACTGAGAGAAATTTCAGGATGGTTATTGTGAGGCTGTGCTGGTGTTGAACACCAGGGTTAATTTTAAATAGACAGATGGATGGAAGCACAGGATTAGGTAGGAACCACTAATGGTGAACTCCTACACAAAAAGCCCTTATCTATTTACAGGATGGACCCCCAACAATACAAATTTTTTTATGGTATCCCATAAACTCATACCTAGGATCATGCTTTCAGCTCTCAAATCTCAACAATCTTATTCAAATGAACTCCTGCATTACTTTGAATTCTTCAAAAAGGCAGATGAGAGATGGCATAGATTTTAGTTTTACTACTCTCTATATTATTGTAATCAGGCTGTGATTAGGTTTACCGTAGTCTTTACTGAATTCAAGGCTGTCAAGATACCATTCAGGTTTTCATTGTGAAAGCCAACCTGTAAATAAAAACATACATTAAAATCCTAAATACATACTGATAGTTTTTTTCTTGCAGAACAAAAATAAGAATATGCTTTATAAGTATGGATTAGTTGAACTTTGCAAACCCATTATGAACAAGACAAAATTTAGAACTTTTGAGAAAATAACAGGAAATTTTCCTTCTGCTTTGCAGAGTAATACAAATAGTGGTGCAAAAATATCTGTGTTCAGAAGTATACAATTGCATTGATCATATGTGCTTATCCTTGAAATTCTCTTTGAAAACATTTTGCTGGTATCTTTTTTCAATGTGAACTATGAGTAATTACATTTCAGGTGTATTTAATAATGAATAATATGTGCTATAATGGCTTCCTAATATAAAATGTTCTGTAATAATAAGAAATTATTTTCCTGCCCCAGTTGTTTTTCAAAGGCTGTTATTCATGGATTCAAGGTTTCTTGGAGTTCTAATCTAGAATTTTCTTTTCTGATTGATAAGACAGAAGTGCCACACATGACTCAAACATTCTGTCTGAGATAGTCCATGTTGTAAATGAAGTGGTAAACAAACACAAAAGCTGTGAACATTTCCTGTTACAAAAAGTGAATGGAATAACACAAGCTTACTAGTACCCATGTTTTAAAACACAGCTCTTCTTGAAGGGTCTGTGGTTTAAATGGGCATTTGGGTAAAACATCCATCCATCTAGAAGTGTGGACAAAGTTGGAAATATTTGCTAAATCAGGATAAGAGGCAATCATCTCCACCTACTTAACACAAAGGCATATTTTTTTCTAGTCCTCATCACTGCAGTTTTGATAAGGAAAGGGAAGAGAAAGATACATGTTTTCAGGATGTCAGTAACCAACCTCCTGGAAAACAGTGACAATTGCCAAACTATCCCGCTTGTTGAAAGCCTCAGCTGCATTCCAAATCTTGTCTGCCTTCCAGTGAATGGGATAAAGCTAAAAACCAATTGACAGAATCAATTCTGCTGGTTCTATCACAAAGAAATGGCACAATTTGTGAGAAATAGAAAAGCCCCTCTGCACTCTTAGGGTCTGATGATGAAACTGAGAAGGTTCTTGTGAATGCTTGCAGATTTATGGTGGTCAGCTGAAGTGCCCTGGCATTGTCAGGACTCGCTCAGGCTTTGCCTTGGGTCGGCAGAACTGCAGGGAATCCTGAAAGCCGTGTAGGGGTAAGTGCACAGAGATGTGGACAAGCACAGCTTGCAAAGGACATACGGTTTTCTAACTCTGCTGCTAACAGTTTCCAGTGCATGCCTTTATTTGCATGTCTTTAGAAATAAAATAAATAGCATTTTGAGGAGTGTAACCACTTTGTTACATGTGGTGCAATATTTACCTACAATAGTCCCATTTACTGCAAAACATTGATGGTATGGCCATGAATGTCACAGAGTTTTAAGGAACTTTTGTTTAGTCTAGTGTTGCATACTGTGTCTTGAGCTTTTTTTTTTTTTTCCTGGGGAATATAAACTTCCAATTTGAAAATCATAAGAATTTCTTTAAATGCCATCTCATCTCTGAATATGCTTAGCAATTCTGTGGGAACTAAGTAACTCTATGGCAAAAGACTAGTCCTGGCTTACTTGTATGATGTTTCAGCAACATCACAAGTGAAAATATAAAAACATCTTAAAATACAAGGAGGAGATGCTAAAATATAGAAACAGAACATGGAAATTATAATGTAATAATGTAATACATATAAAATTCTGATTTCAATCTCTTTTTGCTTCTAATTCCTTTTAATTTTAAATCTGAATTGCTGTATTTTCAGCTTAATATATCTACTGTTTCAACATATTTTAAACTATTAAATCAAAGCAAACTATTAAACACTTAATCATGTGCTGTGTAAACACAGCTGAAGTGCACTCTTTACAACTAAAAGCAATTCTAAGGGGACACCCCTTTCTTATCTTGGCTGTATCAAATGAGATAACTTCAACACTCTGACAGAGAAAATGAAGATAGCTCTGGCTGGGTTCCTAATGCCTGGATTAAAAATGTATAATCCATCTCCTTAGTTTGCCATGTTGGAATGACCATGAAATCTAAAAAGGTGCCAAAGATAACATTACATGGATTGAACACGAATAGTTTGTAGTATGCTGATGACTATTAGCAGGACTTTAAGGCACTGGAAAATAAATTAATCTGTTATTTTAGAGATAGTTTTAAGTTTTTGTGAATCGGACCTTGTTCATTATCTGAAGACATTTAATGCACTGGACAGCTGCTGGGGCCCTTACTAGATAACTTTTCTCCCTCCTTGCTTCATTAATTTCTTCTGGGTTTCCTTCTTATTTGCTGTCCTTGAAAAGCCAGGAGGAACAAAACCAACAAACCCAACCACCTTGCAGTGCTCTGCATGCTTGTAGCTTTGAGGAGCTCCAGCTACAATTATAGTGGGGCATCGGGTGATCAGGCTCTCTAAAAAGCAGATGATGTAGTATCAAGCTCAATGTACTTGTACAGCTGACCTTTTAAACATTTACCAGAGGTTATTTACTTTTATACCTGTACCTTACAGCCCTATTTCATTATTTAAATATGGATTCAGATTATCTAAATTTAGCTCAATAAGCACTGTTAACATAAACCAATTTGCTCTTTCAAAGTCAACTTTGCACATGCAGGGATGGTATTGTTTTTGTAAATTAAATTAACACCCAAAGCTATCTACGTATGCTTTTTTTTTTTTTTCCTCCCCTCTAGGGATGATATATGTGAGCAAACCTTAAAAACTTGACTTTGGCTTTTCTTCCATTGACTCTGCCTCTGAGGCATATTTCCTTCCACCCACTGTGTGCTCTGTGCTTTGCTCAATAGTTTGGCCTCAATGGAAATGAAACTGCTGCAACGTTTATGCTCCAGAGAGGAGTTCTCCAGTCAGCCCTGCAAATGCATGAAGCATGGTAAAAACTTTATCAATCAGTAAAGTCTTTCTGACAGTCAAGTTATAGATTTCAAAGATTTTTATACTCGGCAAGCAGATTTCTCCATATTCACATCTTTTATATGAGATTATTTTCAAGTATCTAGAGAAAAAAACCTGATGGTTTAAGCATTTAAACCAAAGTCATTGAAGGTTTTAATGGTAGGTATGTGTATGAGTGCATCAGTCACAGTAAATCTGCATGTCTCTCTTTGACACAGATCCAAAATTCAGGTGAAATATATGTGAGTTCATCATCTAATCCAGAGAGTATGACAGTATTTTAAAGGTCTGTTCCTTCACAGAAGTAACAGTTATAGGTATTTGATGTTTTCTGAATTTAGAGTACGAGCTACCCCAGGTGTGCTCAGATGTTATTGACATTTCTTATTGGTCATTATCATTAATTCCTTGCTTACAAGCACATAAAAGTGTATTGGCTTCCACTGTAGTGATAGGCACCTGTAATTGTGCACGATGCTTAGAAATATGTACCTGGAGTTCTTACAGAATTTGCAACATTACACATCAGCAGAAAGAAATCTCCTTTGCTATCAAGGTAGTAAGACTCTCAAAGGGAAAAAAACCCCACCAAGTCCAGAGTGTTTTCATTGGGAGTAATAGTGTAATTTGTGCCTATGTATAAATCTCCCACTGTAGATTTAAAAATAAAAAAGCACAATTGAGTAACTGTGTTTAGAAATTCTCCTCCTACATTCTCCTCTCCAAACCAGTGCGTATCCTGGAGGTTTCCTACTGGGAAATTACCTTTTACCATTGACACAAGAACACTTGCCAAAAAGTCCTGATTATACAGAACATAATTTGGATCTTCTCTGATATTTAAAGGGTGTTGCCAGCTAGTATAACAGAATTACCAAGCATATCTTAATCTATATAAATACTCCTGAAAAGCAAGTAGTCTTTCTATACATTTTTTTTTAAAAGAAAATGAAAAAAGAAATATCTCACATCCTCTTCTTCAGGCTCCCTTTTTACTAACCTGATAGGTTTTATTTATCCTTATGCTTAAATTTCATGTGGAATGCAAGTCCAACATTGATGATCTCTTTACATCTGGAAGGTGTCCAAGTCAATCAGAGAAGACGCAGACACTGTTCAGTTTTGATATATTTAGTTTTAGCATCTATAGGAGACCAAAGGTTTCCATTGGCAATAGACCACTTGTCCAGTGGTCAGGTCCCAGGTAAAATAAATTATTGAAGTTTTCTCCTTCTAATTCTGTAACAGTAGTAAATTGATGTCACTTTCCCATGGAACTGTATACATAATAAAGACACTTGACACATAAATAATACATGTAGCTGGTTATTTTTATAATTAAAAGAAATAAAAATATTATTTAAAAAATCTGGTTTTCTGTTAAAGATTGCTTTTACCATTGTTGCCTTGATAACTGCAGCTCAAACTTTCCTTTTTTTTTTTTGTTCTTGCAAGGTGCTATCTTTAAAAAAAACCCTACTGGTGCTGATGAAAACTGTTAAGATCTCTGATGAATTTCTTCTGAATTTCCAACTTACGTATGGGCTTTTATATGCCTGCTCAAACAATAAAGACATTAACATTTTCTAATCAACCTTTATTGATTCCATATGACTTCAAAATGACATGAGAAACTGTGCTAAGAGAAAGGGTTGTAATAGGGATACAGCGTGGTTTGCACAATCAAAAAGTGTTAACTTTTTGATTCAATGCATATTTTAAGAGAGATGTGAGTTGGATGCCAAATTAAAATACAAATCATTCTAACTGCTCAAATGTTGTCCAAAGATACACCAAAGATGTACTACACTAAAGATACTACAAGGTTACACTAAATAACTCAAAGAATAATTATGGTGTAAAAATGAAGACTATATAGAAAGCAATGGATGCTCAGCCTTTTCTAAAATCCATGTCAATGGTTTAAGAAATTTATATGTGGATTTTAGACCATTTATTTTGACAATCACTAAGAAATAGTCAATCTCATTAGCTTCTAGTGGTGGAAAACAATATCAGTGTTCATGAAAATGGTCAATATATTATTAAATATGACATTAACACAACTATCAGTGCTCTCAGTAAGGAAGGAGGTCCAAAACCTACAAAGTCCTACCAGCATCAGATGTTTTGGGAATGATATCAGGCCATTTTTGTACTGCTAGGAATCTTCAAGGCAATCTTTTGGGGATTGACACCTGACTGTTAAAAGCCAAATTCTTCTAACACATATGGGATTTTGCCTGGATTAAACTCTATGTCCTACATGCTTATAAGCAGGATTGCATTTTTAGGACCTAATGCTTGACCAGTACTGCAGCATAGTTAAATAATTGGAGTATTATCTATATGTGTAAACATTTGAACTGAGTGCACAGAGTAATTATTTCTATATAAAATAAGGTTTATCATAGATTATGTAAGTCTTGCTTTGTCATCCTGCGTTGCAAAACTGGAACCTGTTGACATTTTCCTGTTTTTCTTACAGGCTATTCTCAGTAATAGGAAACTACTGATATCTGCCTTTGCAGATGTCCGCAGCTGACGTCAGGAATTTCAGACACCATTGTGCAAGTAGTGTTCTAACCTGTAAAACCCATTGCAGTGATGACAAGGGATATTACAGCTTTTAGGTACGTCTCTATCATAGGTGGCTTTCAAATTTTTGTTCATTTGTTTTGGTTGTTCAGAAATTATGGTTTATCAGAAGAGAAAATGTTCAAAAGAAAATCACCACCACAAACTTCTGCTGAGAGACAGCTTCTCCTGCTTAGTCTCTGATCCAAGCCAGATTAGTAAAATACCAGCCATTTTGTTTGCAGAACAGAAACTTTGACTTTTGACCTGATCTAATATCAATTTCATTGTTCCTTTGGAATAATATAGGAGGTAAGTTCCTTCATTCCTATATAAGCCAAAGCACCAAATCATCTGCAGTTGTTCACACTCACAGCAGGGTGAAAGAGAGAGAAACCCAACAGTTTCTTGTCTGCCATCTACATCTGTAGTTATTGTGGTTACTGTGAATTAGTTGTATAGATAACATCAAAGACCTTCTGTGGTCAAGAACTATCAGCTGAACCACTGAAAAAGAAAGTGACTAGTTAGGTGGGACTAATGCAGAGAGATTCGAAAATGTATTTATGGTTTGTATGAAACACATTGTGCATTGCAGCATGATACAGAGACAATATAACATAAAGAAATTCAGTGACAAAGAATACAGAAGATTGGGGCAGGGTAATTTTGAATAAGAAAAGAATGAATAGGAAAAACACCAAAGGAAACATAAATCTTACCTTGTTATACAGATGAAATGGGAATATAATTTGGAAATATTACCATAGTTTCTTTTGCTTGATCAGATAATCAATGTCAATTTTATGACTACGAAAAATATTCTTTCTGCATGAGGTGAGCATGGTAGAGATTTGGTAAAATGATCTCTTGGAAGAGAAGCCAAGATTTTGGAACTGTGACCTTTTCACTGTCTCATCAGCCTGGCTATAAAGTAATTCTAGACTCTGGTTTAATGCAGCAGCCTGTGTGTGACTGACACAACAACTGGTTTGCTTCTTGAAACTCAACACAACTGGCTTATGATTCCTCCCATTGCTGCTGTTTCTACGTTCCAAAGTGTACTTCAGCTTTTAGCTATGATCCTATCACTGTTGTTAAAATAATTAACTGCCAGTATTTCTTAATTGAAGTCTAACTTGCTAGTTCTTACAACTTTAAACCCGTTGAGTCTTTTCTTTTCTTCTGCTTGAATGCAGGGAGTTAGGTTAATGCTATGAAGGAACTCTTGGCCTCATGCAAAGTCCATGAGCCAGGATTCAAAGGAAAAGAGTCTAGTGGTTTTTTTAACAGACTTCCCAATTTTTTTAATTCTTGAAGTTACAGTGTGGCTGTGCAATCAGCCTTTCTCCAGATGGAAAAGAAATTAGGATTGACTTTAAACAAAGTCCTAGGAAAGGCAGCTTTTAGAAAGGGTGGCTGAAAGCTTCCTGCTTGTTGCACAGCTCTTTCCATTTGGGCAACTTCTTCCAGATCCCTTATCTAGGTGACAAAACCCATTTCAAGGCTTTTTAAAAAACACCTTCATGCTAGGAGGAAATACCTGAACTCAAAGAGCTCTGAAACCTTTTTTCCAAAATAAAAGCATTTTGTAAATTGCAATAGGGGTGGAAATAAATTATTTATAAATTTAAGTTAAAATAATACGATTTATAGTTTATAATTAAGTTCAAGGCTCTTGTGCATTCCTCCCTGTACTTGTAGTCCAGATGTTGTCATGTTTTTCCAATGCATTAAAACTATGGGACCAAATTGCTGAGACAGCAATGACAAAAAGAATGCCACAGCATCACAGGGCATAGGAAGGCTGAGGATAATGGATGGTAATGCACTTCTTAAAACACAACCCTGTATTCCATCAACCACTGATTATTGTCTACACATTTTAGGCTACCCCACTCTGCAGGGAAAGTGTTAGCACCCTTCCAGGAAACTGGGATTAATGAAATGTGATATCCTTGGCAAAACCTTCATAGTATAAATAGAAGTGAATCCCTGGCTTTCTGGATGAATGCGTTCAAAGCTTTAATGCCTAAAGCTCTGGACCTACATTATAAATGTGTTTAAAATGTATATAAAACATTATAGATGTGTTTAACTCTATGCATAGCAGGACACCTACTGACCTTATTTGAGAGTACGAAGTGAAAAATGAACATAGTATAGGAATGAATGTAAAATAGTTTTATTTTAAGGATGCTACTCAGAAAAAAAACAGAAAGCTCTTCTGAAGAATATTATATTATAAAAACCTTGAAATGATTTTTTCATTTTGTAGGTTCCAAATACCACATATCTCAATAATGAATTGCTTTGTGAAAAAGACAAATGCAAATACTCTTACTAAATATTTCACTAGCTCTCATGGTGACCTTTTTTATTTAATGTTTACAAAGAATAGAGATATTGTTATTTGTAATGGTCTGGTCAAAATGAAGGAAGGAAATAATGTATTAGATAATCTTCCCATACAGCTATTATAAGTAAACCAGTGGGGGGAAATTTGCAAAGTCATTTTCTGGAGTGAAGTAGGAGGGCACTTCCAAACCACCAGGCATTGCTTGATCTGAGGAAGCTCTGGCCATCCTTGTGCAAAGTATTGCACAGGGTGCAAGAGATAAGGATCACCTCAAAAATATAATCATTTGTGGTAAACACTGGCCTGTGGCATAAAGGTGTGAGATGGTAGGACCCTGATGGTTATGCAAGAGCTGTTGTCTCGTATTACCTCACACCTGCTCCATGCACTGGGCTTGGCTAATGTCAGAGACACAGCTCAGCTTGTGTGTGCACAGCTGGTTATTGTGGATAGGATCAAACCTGGCTCCTCTGTGTGAGGGAAAAACTGGCTTCTTAACTGGGGAATTTTATCTGCTATGGCCTACAGTTCTAGGCTTTTAATACTGAGTATTTATTTTAAGTTGTGAAATATAGTACATCAATCTATATTAAAAATATAGAACTGTCTGTCCTATACCTCCCTGTCCCAGTTAAAAGAACAACCAAAGTCTGAAGCATGGAAAAAACTTGTGTCCAAATAATGAAGTATTCATAATCAGTTCTTGTAACTGGTTAGTAGGCATATGTAATCCATATTTTCTAGCAAATGCCAACAAAACTTTATATTTGTCATTACGTACTTCATATTCAGGGAACATATTTAGTTTCAACTAATATGTTTAGATACCAGAAGAGATTTGTAGGTGGACACAGTATGATAATAACAACAAATTTTATGTTTTGCAGCTATACTGACACAACTTTAAACAATCAGTATAAAAAAATGATGGGGCAGGTTCTGTTTTTGTCTTTTCCTTTTAACTCTGTGTCTTATGAAAACAGCGTATAAAGTGGTAACAGGTTCACAGATTTATAGATAAAATACACAAAAGACAAAGACAGACGTTGGTACGTTGGTACGTTTTGCTTTCTGTACATTAGGGGTTTTCACCAAGCAGGCTTGCTCTTCTTGCTTGTCTTCCATGTTTAATAGAATCCACAGACCCCACAGTTTAGGACCAAAAGCTGAAAATAATATTTGTGTGTCAGGAGATTGCTGAAAATTGTTTCTTGAGTGATACATTGACAGGATTTGCACCCTTCAGCTGGAGCTGCTGATCAGTTTGAATGTAGCTTTGCCAGATGTGTATGTATATATATATAGATAGATAGATAGATATCTGCTATTGTTTGAGAGTCAATTTGAGCTGTATCTGGGGAACTGTATGTATGGAGCAGATGCTTGTCCAAGGTTACCAAATGTATTCAGTTTTTGGAGTTCCAAAACTTTTAGTTTTTTTACAAGGGTGTGGGGTGATAGGACAAAGGGGAATGACTTTAAACTAAGAGAGAGTAGGTTTATATTAGATATTAGGAGGAAATTTTTTACTGTAAGGGTGGTGAGGCACTGGAACAGGTTTTCCAAAAAGGCTGTGAATGCCCCATCTCTGGAAGTGTCCAAGGCCAGGCTGGATGAGGTCCTGAGCAATCTGGTCTAGTGAAAGGTTCCCTGCCCATGCCCATTGCAGGGGGTTTGGATCTTTAAAGTTCTTTCCAAAGCACTCCATGATTCTTCAGTGATATGTGATAGCACCTTCATCCTGGAAGTTGAATTAGACATAACTAAATCTCATGATTTTGTACAGAATTGGCTGTTGAATAAATAGCATTTCAGAGGTATCACTGACTATTGAAACGACATTGTTTTAATCAAAACGTCGTTCCTGATTGAAAACATTTTAATCAGAATGAGGCACAGTCACACAATCTCTCGCTTGGAACTTTCAGCAGGGAGCTGTGCCCTCTGCTGTTGGCTTGAGCACAGTGAAGGAACAGCAATAAGCAGCAGCCTGAATAATTTTGACCTGAAACATGGCTGAAATGGGACAGTTCAAAGACATCTTCTAAAATCACTATTTTTATTTTCATTTTCATTTTTATTTTTATTTTGTAAGGTTCTTGTCCCAAACCTATTTGTGATATTAGGATTTTTGTCACAATGCTACAGAATATTTCATTCGGTTTTAATTGAAGTTGCATCTGGTGGCTAAGAATATTTTTTGTTGTTGCTTCTAAGTTGCCTGAGAGACTCATTAGTAAAAAACAGGAGCAACAGAACTTTTGACATGGACCTTTTTTTTTTTTCTCAGTGATAAAGAATTAAAATTCATGATCAATGATTTCTTCTCAAACAATGGGTAAAAAAGTGCTAACTCTTCTATCAAAACAGAAGTACAAAACCAAAAAGTTATGATTATTGGAAAGGTTATTTTTCTTTTTATTATTGTTGAACGTTTTTTCATCAAATATTGCTTAAAACCCATTTCAAATCTTATTTGTCTATATTATTGGCTGGCTGTTCTGCCTGTAATTTGCCATATCTTTTAATTTTACTGTCCACATTGGTGATAGCCACAAAGAAAAATTCCTACAAGTCAGTGTGGGATACAGTGCTTCTCTCACAGTTTCTCAGAGTTCTTAACAAAGGGACACCAAAAAAAAAAGGTAATTTCAGTTTTAACTGTTTTGCTGCTATTCTAAACCATTTTTCTCTTTGATCTACTGAGCTGCTGGAAACATGCCTGCACAAGCAACACATTAAGTTTTGTTACAAATGTAAAATGCAGATATATGCCTATGCAAATAAGCATATTTATGCATCAAAACAGTAGTTTAGCTGAGTTCCATTCTAAAGGTTTGATTAGACAGGCAGTGTTCTCTCTTGTTATGTTCCACATTAAGCTCCACATGCACAGTGCAAGTTGCAGAAGTATCCAGACTGCAAGATGGGGACTAGGGGAGCAAAATCCCTCTTGTGGTAAGAGATCAGTTTTGTGACCGCTTGAGGAACCTGAACTTACTGTAGTCTATGGGATGCTGAAATAAATCCCAAAGTCCTGAGGGAATTGGCTGATGTAGTTGCCAAGCTACTCTCCATGACATTTGAAAAATCATGACAGTCAGGTGAAGTCCTAGGGGACTGGAAAAATGGAAATATTGTGCCCATTTTTCTAAAGGGTATTAAGGAGGATCCAGACAGGGGACTACTGTCTTGTCAGCCCCACCACTTGGGAATGTAATGGAACAGATCTTCGTAGGAGATGTGCTAAGGCACATGGAGGACAGAGAGGTGACTCAGAATAGTCAGCATGGCCTCACCAAGGGCAGGTCCTGCCTGACAAACACAGTGGCCTTCTGTGATGGCATTGTCTATGTCAGTGGACAAGGGAAGAGCCATGGGTGTCATCTATTTGGACTTGTGTAAGACCTTTGATACAGTCCTTCACAACATCTTTCTTGATTGAAGAGAGATGGATTTGATGAGTGCACTGCTTGGTGAATGAGGAATGAGGACCTGGTTGGACCATGGTACCAACCAGAGGGCAGTGGTCAAGGGTTCAGTGTCCTGATGTGCATCAGTGACAGGTGGTGTCCCCCAG
The DNA here is from genome assembly GCA_013399225.1 of Rhipidura dahli. NCBI lineage: Eukaryota > Metazoa > Chordata > Aves > Passeriformes > Rhipiduridae > Rhipidura > Rhipidura dahli. Next base: position 181,674 of record VXAC01002801.1, on the reverse strand, counting down.
GGGTCCGTACTGGGACAGCACAGTTTAATGTTTCTTAGCAGTGACATAGATGGACAAGCTTGAAAAGCCAGCCCACAAGAACCTCAAGAGGTTCAACAAGGCCAAGGGCAAGGTCCGGTACCTGAGTCAGGGCAAATCCTGGTACTATATAAACTCAGATATGAAGGGATTGAAAGCAGCCTTGCCAAGAAAGACTTAGGGCTGCTGGTGGGTGAGAAGCTGGTGGAAATGTCCAGGCAATGTGCGTTCACATCCCAGAAAACCAACCATATCCTGTGCTGCGTCAGAAGAGTGGCCACTGGGCCTAGGGAGGTGATTCTGCCCCTCTGTTCTCACAAGGTCCCACCTGGAGTATCAGGCTCTAGGGTTCCCAGCACAGGGAGGACATAGACCTGTGGGAGTGAGTCTTACACAGGAGAGCCAGAAAAATAAGTAGAGGGCTGGAACACCTCTCCTATGAGGAAAGGCTGAGACAGTTGTGCTTTTTCAGCCTGGAGAAGAGATGGCTCCAGGGAGGACTCACCACAGCTATTCAGTACTTTAAGAAGGCCTATATGAAAGATGGGGATAAACCTTTCAGTATGGTAGGTAGCAATAGGACAAGGGGAAATGGTTATAACTAAAGGAGGATAGATTCAGATTAGAGAAAAGGAAGAAGTTCTTTACAATTAAAGTGTTGAAACACTGGACCAGATTGCCTGGAGAGGTGGTAGATGCCCCATCCCTGGAAATATTCAACTTAAGGTCGACAGAGCTTTGAGAAACTTGATCTAATTGAAAATTTCCCTGCTCCTTGCACAGGGGTTGGAACTACTAGAATGCTGGCACTGCTACAGATGACTCTTAAGGTTCCTTTCCAACCCAAAACCCACTCTATGATTTTATGAATCTTTGATAAGTGTATTCACTTGCTCAATGGTGCATGGACAGCCTGGCAGAGAGTGATATGTTGGTTACCTCTCCTTTTTCACCAGGGTGTGTTTGACACCTCCTGCATATGCAGCTTAAGAATCATATTTGTTAAGAACCAGAAACAGTTTCAGGAATGCCACAGAATTCACAAGTACCCCAGAGCTATTAGACCAACTCTGTCACCTACAGACACTTTATTTCTGTATTTACACTAAAAAAAAAAAAAATGCACCTTGGCTCTGTGTAGACTTCTTATGGATGTGCAATTAACAGGCATCCCAGCTGGGAAATTCTAGTGGGTTAACTGAAGTATGGGAATGTGAGGAATGATCAAGAATAAATGTGAATTAATGTGGAACGAGGTTTTTGCAAGAAATCATACATATTCCATAACCATCTTCAGTAGCGGGCATCCCACTGGGATATGAGCAGGCTTTGTAATGCTAAACAGGAGGGGGAATTAGTTGTTTTTAGTAGTTAAATATTCATATCTTTTCTATTCTTAAATGGACATCCGCTTTTGCAAATTTCTGATGACAATATGATGTGCCTCAAAGTGTCAAAAATATGGCTCGCTCACCCTGTTTGTGTAAGTTCCTGTTGCAGTTTAGCACGTTCCATGCTCCCTGCTACCATGAAATCACACTTTGTCCTTCCTAGTTATCCTACTTTTCTCACAGAGGAAACAAAAAAATAAACTCTGGTATACTGCCAAAGCATCAGAGAGAATTGTGTGACTCCCAGGTCAACAGAGCAGGCTGCAGGTCTCCTTTTAGTTTAAAATAAGTTTTTTTCATTGGTTTTCTTCCCAGAGATGGCCTTGAAAACCTGAAACAATGTAAACAGACTGAGATGGAGACAAGAAGCCAAGGAGTTGACCTCAGCTTGACAACAGGCAGCAAGCAAGAGTGTTGCTGAATGGAGACAAGTGCATGATGGCACACCCATGCATTCATGTTCCTACCTTTTCAGTAAAGAAGAAATCCTGAAAAAAATATCCCCATCCCTTACCATTTCCCTGGCCATTGCCCCTCCCATTGCAGGCTGACAGAGTAGGGATGTGGGAGACCATGAAGAACTGTCCCAGCTATTTCACTTCAGCTCTGAATCTTTACTTGTCAGGACAGATAGTTAAAAAAATTGAATTGTTACATCTGTGAAGAATTCACGTTCTGTCTGTTTCTTTGCAGTTTACTCCAATTTCATGCTTCCCAGTAACAGTGTCTTGAAAAATGCCTACTTTTATTTGAAAGGACTATACACTTGTGTTTCTGTAGTGGAAGATTCAAACCACTCAGATCATCTCAATAACATCAGTCTTTGACAGCTCCTTGAAGTGACAAGAAAACAGTTCTAAATAAAGATATTTTGGAATCTGTGTTTTAGAAACTGAACAAAAAAAAAATAAAGTGAAGAGGAGGCTGTAAGACACAAACAAGAAGTGAAGAACTCACAGAAAAATACCTAAGATGTGTAGAACTATATGGGACCAGACTGGATCTGAAGATGTGGGAAGATGGAAAGGAAATGTATGTTAGGACAACCTGGTGGGATGAAAGTTCTAGGTTGTGGCTGCCTTACTTACACACCTTGAGTACCTCTAATACAGGTAGATAAGGATAAGGATATCTTAGCTTCACTTGATGGTAGAAATAAAGTGTTTCTGTCCTTTGCAATAATCATTCTGTACTTTGATGGAGATGCTATTTTTCAGTGAAGGATGATCCTTCTTTTTCTCATCTTTGTATTGCTCTCTGCCATATACAGCAATCACTGAATTTCAGCTCACTATTTTTCTTACAGAAGTATTGCTATGGATGTTTTTTTTTAATTGGCCACATGATGCTATTGTTGCCTTTGCACTAAAACTTGCTGTCCTTGTAGGAAGGTTAGCAAGACTTTGGACCTCAGATATGTTATTTTCCCTTATCATTTCACTCTTATCTTATACTGAACATCAGCATATGGTGGGCATTAACAGTTTGTGTACATTAACCCTACACATTTCTCGTTTCATGGCCAACCATTCTGAAAGTGCATTTATTTCTTCCAGAGACTACTGAGACTACTGAGAACTACTGGTTCTTCTACTTCATTCCTAAATTTATACCATTAAGTGAAATTAAATTTTAGCAAGCATTTTAAGAATGAATTATGAAAGCAGCTCTTATGCAAAGTAAAATTAATATATATTATTTTATTATATTTTCTGAAATGTCTGTGAGATATTTTGAGGTTGCTATTTCTGCAGGAGGTTGGACTAGATGACTGTCTCAGGTCCCTTCCAACCTGAGTCTTTTTATGATTCTGTGACTGGAATGTTAGAACACATTTCTTTATCACTATAAAAAATATTGGAACACTAGATAAGAATACTGCATTCCTGGTTTATTCAATTTATTTTCTATGAACAGGTACAGGAATCATAGGTTGTGCTGTATAGAGAATATGTCCAGAATTTAAGACAAGAAGAATGAGTCAGAGATGTGGGCATTGCCTTGGGAATTTTGAACCTGGATGTGCAATGATTTTTATAGTTCATTACATTTGGATTAGTACACACATAGAAGATGGCTGTTCTCTGAATTTATATCTGTGGTGAAAACCATCATGTGAATAAAGTAAAACAGCCAACAGTTCAAAACTAATCACTTTGTTAAGATAAACTAATAAAATTGAAGTTCAGATGCGTGCATTTATAGGAAAAACAGTGTATCCAGTAAGTGACGGTGTGGGATGTTGCAAGATGGGGATGACCTCAGCTATAACAAACAGGAGACTAGATTTAAATGAAGGGGATTATAAAAGCTATAATTAGCTAATGCTTCCTAAAAGCCTAACCTAAACTGTTGAGTTTTTTCCATTCCAATGTGCAATACCTTACAGAGATCACATATCATGTAATAAGTGCAGTAAGAAAAACAAATCTTATACAACAGTATTGTCTTCCATTATTTCAGGGCAATCTTTTAAACTTTCTGGAACAGATACTTTTCTTTTAATGATGCTGTGATTGCTGAAGGACTGTCAACTTATTATATTGGAACATAACAAATACATTACAATTAAATGTCACCACGTTGTGTTTTTATTTACATGTTTATAGGTGACGATTTAATCTCTAATTTGTGTTTTAAATTCTGAGGAAAGCAGATGGGTTGGTGAAAAAACTAGAATCCCTTGTCTTGTAAAGGCAAGTTTAGTATTCAGGAGTGGATTCAGTGCTATTTTATTTGTTTACAAGAATTCACATGTTACCATAAAAACCTGAGGAAGGACGGCTGTGTCTGCTCTGCATGAATTTTATTATCTGTCCCCAGAGAGTTTTCAAAGTGTGCAAATATATAAGAGTACAAACCCTGACTGAGAATAAGTGAAGGGGCATGGGAGATCTTTATTTTCACAGAGGACCAGCAAATGTGTCTTACCCTTTACTGTCGACGCATGGATAACAGAGGGAAGCACCAGAGAAGAAGGAGGACTGTGAGCAATGCCAAGGCTTTTCAGAAATGTGGTCAATGCTGCCTCACAAGGGACAGGCAGTTTGCACCTTCTGCTAGAGGTGCAAGAGACCAAAAAGTGCCTTGCTGAGACATACATTGGCTAAACAGGGAAGCTCAGTCTTGATTGTCCCAAGACCCCCTCAGCACACCCAAAGAATGTCTGCTAAGCTAATTCAGTAACAAGATCAACTTACATTAATTTTTAAAATAAATTCATAATTTCTCCAAATGCAAAATTTTATGTGACTTTAAAAACAGATAACTACTATTTAAGATAAACCTCCAACATCTAGAGTAACAAAAAATGTTATTTACCTGAATTGTGTCTATAAAGTGTACAAGTTTGAGCACTCCAGCTGAAAACAAAAGAACTGGTTATGAATTTTAAACTCTCCATGTGCTTAAATTCTCTGCTGGGTTGGGCTTGTGTGCTAAATGACTTAGCTGTCCAGTAGCAGTGCTTCTCTCTAATTTTGGAAGAAGAGGAAGGTCTTGCAACCATTTTGTCCTACACAGCACAGATCTGTCACTGTAACAGTGTATCAGTGCTCCATTGAACTCCTGATTTCTCCCTCATTGCACTAATAAACAAAAGCTTTAGTTATGCCATAGAAGCAAATGACTCACTGAATATTTGTCTGTCTAGTAACAGCAAGTCCTAGTCTTTGTGAGTCAGTGATAAAAGTTATTTTCTGTTTGTATGATAGATACATGCAGTTTATATCTGTGATCCATAAGGAGGTTTTCTCCACAGGTAAAATGTCTTGCCTTCAATGATGCACTAAAGCTGTAGTGGTGACTGTTGAAGGAAAGACATCAGTTTCTAATGCATCTTTTTCTGAAAACCAGCAGAACTCTTGAAATACAAAATGACTCATGTTTATCATCAATCTTGCAGGTGGGTTCTGTATATAAGCATAACTGACTACTAAAAAATAAACTTTTTGTGGAAAAACACATCCAGAATGTCTGTTTTTCAGTATTACAGGATGTTTAGTAACCAGTTAGTAGATGTTAGTCCATGTACTACCACTCAGAAAAGTCATAACATTGTCAAGAGCAAAAGACTGCTGCCAAAGCTGATAAATCCAGAAGGACTTAATGAAGATGTTGTCTGTCTATGGTGAAACTACAAGATTTAAGATACCTTTTTAAAAAACTTTTGGGATTAGTTTATTGCTAGTCCACATGAGATTGTTTAAACTCTCAGAAATTGTGTTGGGTAAGGATTACTTGACTATGCATTCAGCTGTTGAAGTGAAATTCTTTGCCTGTGGTTTGGGTAGATTATCTGTTATTTTACCATACTAAATAATTGTTGGGGGTTTTTCTACAAGATTACAATTTATTATTTTATTACACTCAAAGATGTTGTCAAACACAGACCTTTATTAAACTCAGAGAAGTAGAAATACAATGCATTTATCATCTCTGAATTTATAGCTAAACAAATGGTATTGGTCTTGGAATAGACAGATGAAAATTGTTGGCCTGTTGCCCAATTGTGTGTGTAAGACCTATAATTGAAACACCAGGTTCATTGCCTCTCTCATAAAAGGTATAGTGATGCAAGGTTAGAAAAATATTTTCCGTGTCTAATGCCTTAAAATACTTTGCTATAATTTCTGTAGAGAACCTTTGCAGAAAGCACGTGGTTAAAGCTGGAGTGCCCAGCCAGAAGCACATGGAAGAAGACTAAATAGTGAAACTAATTTTATAAACACCAATGTTTAGGGACACAAACTGAGAAGTATTAACATGAATTTCAGGTTGTTGTGGGCTCTTGATCTGCTGTTTGTTCCATCCATCATGCTGCTTGCTGACTATAACTCTGCAAGAAAATAAAGAAATAGAATGGTGATATTCTGCAGTGGGGACACCCAGAACAGGCCAGATTACCCCTTCAGTAAAGGTGTTCCTGTAATGAGTAGTTAGCTAACATTTAGCATTTGGGTGGCTGCTTTGATGAATAACAGAGTTTGCAAGAATTGTATTATTCATCTTTAGCAGTCTTGTGAGGTAGAGAATAGGGTGCTGTACTCTCTGCAGGTGACCATTGGCCAGGTAGTGACACCCACAGCTCCTCAGCTCCTCAGACACCACTGTTTGAGATGGGACTAGATTTAATGGCTTCACATCTTTTGTCATATCCCTTTCATTACAGTTGTGCTGTCCTGCAGGAATTTGTTTTTTGAATAGCTGGGAAACCTTTGCTCTGTCCACATGGGATGTTTGAGAAATTGGCAAATGCTGATTGACTACAGAAGCTGCCAGGATTGATGGCTTGAGAATTCTTACAGGCATTTCCTGATCTGTGATTCTTCATTATCATGGATTTAATCCTTATTTCTCCGTTTCAGCTCAGCATGTTTCTTAAAATTAACCAGTAAGACGTACCACCTAATTAGGTCTGTTTCAATTTGTGTCTGAGATGTCCAGTAGTGAACTGTGTCAGAGAATACACCTGTGTGAAACATGAACACAAAGGTTACATTGATCTCAATTCTGAGGAAACTGAAAACATTTCACAAGTCTAGAATGGTTGGTTGACTATATAGACAGTTTCTTGGCATCACTAATATTGAGGGAAAGACATCAACCCAGCACCAAGCAAATGTGAAGAATCAAAGAGAATTATTTATATTCTCAACTGCTTTCCACAGTTAAAAACATGTTCTCCTCCAATGACAGTGACTAGGACCCGTGCCTGTGACAATCTGGGGAGGATGTACAAGCATCACTGCTGGGAGGGCCAAAGTCTGTAGATACAGATGGCCACCAGCATGCACTGGGTTAGGAGTTCCATGCTAGGATAATAAAAAGTACTTCATTGTTCACTATTACTGAACTCTTCATGTGTTGGATTATAAGTTGAGACCATTACTGCAGTGGCAGAAATAGCAAATATCAGAGGGCACCCTTGGTATTTCACCCCTTGGTATGATGCATATGTGCTTCCAAAAAAAAGCCCGAAGTGCAGCAGTAGTCACTGTCTTCCTTACAAGGATGAAGCATAATTTCTTTATTTACCTCTAGCTTTTCACATCAAAGCCCTTTACTAATCTTCCTTGCAGACAAGTTAGGAAGATTGGAGAATTCGTGCTGGAAAATATTCTGTCCTTGCCTAGGAGGAACAGTTCCACAATGACATAAAAGGCTTATTAATAAAAAACCCCCTCAATCAGAATATTCAAACTGGACTATTACATTTGACTGCTTCTATAGATAGCCCTGAAGCATCCTTAAGGTCAAGAGTAAAGGGCTTAGTTCTGAAAAGGTCTGAGTACTTTGTCCCCATACTTCAAACATACTTCTGTACCTCAGCACTACTGTGGGTATGTAAGTTCACTGAAATTACTATGAGAATGGAAGAGTTTGACTGGATCACTTCAAATATGTCTGGCATCAGTCTTAAACCAGCCATGAAATCTTGGCATCCATTCAGGTGAATGAAAGAAAAGAGTAGGGTTGTGTTTTTCTTTTCAAAATACATAATGTAAAGCTGCATTAAGCAGCAGCATTTGTAGAGAATGAGAGTAGCACCACAGAGAAATTTTAAGAAAGAGACTGAGGAACATGGAGGCACAGAAAAGTAAGAGTAGCAGGGGACAAACTAGCAAAACCTTTTTTTGCACTGACAAACCACTGTGCTGGGTCATGCTAAACTGTGAGACAAACAGCATTTCTGTTAGCTGCACTGGCATCTTTAACATGCAGATGCATTTTAGAATCCATAGCCCAAGCCTGTGTGTGGTTGTATTAGAGAAAGCTGAATGATGAATTGGAGCCCATCAAGGTTCATCAGTATAAATCCAGATAAATGAGACTTAGAATGCAGAAGATGAAATCTGAGGATTTTGTCCATAAGACTGTGAGGTACTTCCAACTACAAAGTGAGGTACTGCTCTATTACTGTATCCTCAGACAGATTTTTAAATATTAGATCTTAGGGTCACTGCACATAATCCTTTCAGTCTGTTTCTGCAGGATTTATTAAAAAAACCCCTCAAATTACGATAGACTGTTAATTTCTTAAACTGCTCTGAGAAGAACATTAACATTCCCAGCCAATATTGTTTCTAAGTTACTAAAGGCTTTTTGTTACAGTTTTGTTTCCCCTCTCTTCTGGTAATACTTGCTGTTCAATATGTGTGACAAGCACGGGATTCCCAATACTGATTCCTTTTTATTACATATCACTTACACTTGCAATGCACATGTAAATGTTTACACTTACACATATCCAGTTACCTTTTCATTATCTACAGATGATTCTTCCAAAGTTGCTTTGTGGTCTCAGAGTGACATTTTGACTCCAATGAAGTGAGGCACAGATATTGATAGAAACGGGATGTCATGCTCCGATCTTTCAAAGTGTACAAATGGTATGGATTCCAAAGGAGTGACTTTTTTTAGAACTTTGGGAAACACACTTCTCAAAGAATTTCTGGAAAATGTCTATGAAATGAAAACTCTTCTGCCTGCAGAGACCATATTTCAAGGGCTGGAAACACATTATTTTCTTATAAAATTCTCTTTTAGGGGGATGTATCTCACTGGAAAATATGGATGAAGTTTTTCTGATTTGCTGAATCATTAATTGCGTGATATATTTAATTGAGATGCCTTTTATAGAACTCTTATGAACTCCTCCAGCCATGTTAGCATTTCTGTGACTGGTCAGGACTGTTCCCAGGTAAATGCTACTGCCAGAGTATCAAGCAAGATAAAGGTCACACATAAAACTCTAACTCAATATAGAAGAGTTGCCAATCTGCCAGAATTTCCAAACAAGCACATACAGACCTTATAAAAGCAAACAGTACAGGTCAAATTCTCATACTTGGATTATTTCAAGTCAGACTGTGCCAGTGTATATAAAAGTAGACAGCCCAGCTCAGATTTGGATTTCAGTGCAAGTGCCATACAAGCAAAGCCCTATGGGAATAAAGAGGAGAGTCATATTCCTGCAGAGTTTACCTGTTTAGTTTTTCAGATCTGAAAGAGGAGTCTGAAATAGACAGTGTATTTTTTTTGTAAAAGATTTATATCTGTATAGCTGTTTATTTATCTGTGATAAATAATACATTTACTTTTTTTTTTAATGCTAGTACTAGTCCTTCAATTTATGCTCATATTACTAGACTGCTACAAGGAAAGCTTGTTCACCTTTTTCTTCCTTTTGCTAAATCTACAGTCTGGCTTATTGTTTCTATGTTTATTTTATCTCACTGACTAAATACTAAGTTTTGTAAATGGTCATGTAGGCTCTAAGCCACAACAGAAGGATGATGGGATTTTGTAAGCAAGGTCCTAAAGTCTAAATGGCAGACTGCTGAGTTACACATCTCCTGAACTGGAAAGATGCATTAAAAGTCTGCCTAATATTTGTCTAGATGTGCCACACAAATAAAAGTGTTTATGTAGCTAAATACTCATTGTGCATAAAAACAGCAAAATCAACCCAATATGCTTCTCATTTTCCTTTGGCTGATCTTCCAATAAGATCTGGCTGTCAGTGGGGGTTTCCATTCATTCCTACGATGTTTTCCACAGCATAGCATCTCAGTGAAGGCATATGACAATTTGGCTTTTTGGCTATGGAATGCCACCATGGCATCCCTCAATCAAAAGCACTGAGTGGCATGCTTTTCTTGCACTGCCTGGCATGCAGTGTGCAATATGTCAAAAAACACTGCTGCCCCTTCCATATTATCAGATTCCTCTCTGTTGTATTGTTTTCTTCCACAAGCTATTAAATATAGTAGAACATATTTTATATTTAGATTGGCACAGGCATTGAGTAAATGCTTTTGCTCATTTAACCATGTATTCAATGTGGGCACGCTCTGTGCTCCAGCAAAGCCCTTTGTATGAAATCACCCATGGGAAATATCCCTGAGCATGGTGAAACCTGGAAAACCTTAGCTTCAAGCAGATGCTTTCTTGAATTACATCCTGCTGGCATATTTACCTCTGTGTGTCCCCTCACAGTCAGCCATTCCTAGCTGTCATGCTGGCTCCTGGAGACAGCTGGAAATTGGCATGCTGAGGTGAAACAGTATTTTGGTTGTTCCAGTTATTTCAAGGTATGGGCCAAGTCAGTCATGGCTGTCAAAGATCAAAACTGCTGCCAGTCCCTTTTCCATGCATCATTCTCCTGTACGTGTTTTGTGTGCTCTGGGTAAAGCCATGGCTCCGAGCCATTTTCCAGACTCTGCTTATTCCTGCTTTCCATTCTCAAAAAAGAAAGTGTCTGTGACTTCAGGTAAGGTATTTTTGTAAGTAAGATGAGCAAGATTATGCTTCTTGCTTGTTTAGCAAAAGCAAATGCATCCTTTGAACTGCCTGTCCAGCAGACAGTGTTCCATAGCTGTACCATGTTATTTGTACTGGATGGAGCCTCTGTTTCCATCTTTCATTTACTTGACAAATGGACAAACCCCTCTTTTGGATGATAGGATGATACCTTATGTGATAGGTATCCAACAGGATCACCATGTTTTATTTATTTTGATAATCTTTTGAATAAACTGTTGTCATCAGGTGCCCAACCATGATTCTGTGACTGTGTGCCAGTTTTGGGCACGAGTATGTCTGCAGTTACTGAAGACCTGAACTTTTTCATGAATAATAGAAATTGATCTTGTTATGCTCTTGCCTTTGCTATTTCAGATGGCTGATGGCTTTCAAAACATGTCCAAGGTTTACAAAATAGAAAGAATAGTAATAGTAGAATAGTAGAATAGTAATAAAGCTGTGAATGTACTATGTAGCACCACTCTTCTTAAATTTCTGAAGCTGTGACCTTTTCCTAATTATAATGGCATTTCTCTGATGGAAGTGTTTACTTCCTAGAAGAAGCAAGTTTTTGCAAGTTAGATGGTAATGAATTTCTGAGACAATATCAAAAGAAAAGGATAAAGGTAGATCCTAAGGAATGCAGAAATAATGTTATTCTGATTATCTCTTAATGCAGGTAATGCTATTACATTTGCTTTTTGCTCTACTTTTGATGAGGAAAGCAACAGGAAAAGAAAGCAGTCAGTGAGACTCAGTGCCTGGGGCTGACTCCAAGTACCTACATTTGTCACTTGTGTGTAAGTTCCTGCCTGGAAGGTACAATGTGCAGAGGATGACAAAAAGATGCTCCTCTGGGTGCAACAGGACCAGCTCACTGCAAAGCTAAAGTACGAACACTTTCGCCATTGGATGGGGCTCTTTAACAGAGGAGGCTGTAAAAATTCTCACATAGAGCAATGAATTTAAATAGTAGGGGAAGAACTGACTTGCACCTTTTTCTGTGTAACACAAATCATGTTCCTTACCACCACAAAGGGCTCCAATAAGCATTCTTTGTGTGTATGAAGTTGATTAAAAGCCTCTCTCAGACTTCCATGAACAAGGCCACTAAACCTGTCGATTTATACAGACAGAAAATGAGCTGCTCCAATTAGAATTTCATGAGCTCACAAATGTTTCTCTCTAGACAGATAAGGTAGAAACCAATTCAAAAGGATTAATGTCTAAGCTTTCTGAATTAAAATTGCAACAGGTGTCAATTATACATGCCTACCCTTTCAACAAATGTGGCATTACCCATTTGATTGATGACAGAGTGAAGAAATGCTTTTTCTTTTGTCTCAGACCTCTCTTTTGAAAGCAAAAAGACGTAATTTTCCTTACCATTGTACATAATCACCTCCTAGTATTTTCTTAATTGAATTCTGCCTAAAGAAGATATGAGGAACTACATGTTTTGAACGACAATTTGATGATGAACACATCTCTCTTCCTTTAAAGATAGTAATAGGATGCCTCCTAAAATATTGTGTAAGTTGCTAAAGTAGATTGAGTTTCAATTTGGTGTATCTTCTCTATGTAAAAATGCTACCTACATGACTATAAAAATTTTCTCAAATGTAGTTTCCTAAGTGAGAGATCTTGTCCTACCTTTGTCTCAAGGGATTCAGGATATCTACTTATGATTAAGCTCAGAGCAAGATGAATTTACTAAGCAAGGTAAATAAAGTCATTTTAGTTATGCTAAACAAAGTCTGTATTTAGATCTTTATTAGCCTAGCTACACAGGTCACCTAGAAGGGGAACCTTTATCTTCCAGATGGTTTGGGGACATCAAATAGGAGCAAATTAGTCCTAGGCTCTGTATATTGCAGCTTCTCAACCTTTTTCTGGCACCTCACCAATACAAAGGGCAGAACCTCTCAAAGCTGCAGGTTTATTTCCAAGCTGCATTACAGCACTGATGGACACAAAGAGCATTTGAACAAGTTTGCTGCAACTGTGTTTGAAATCTCCATGGTTTGTGATTCTTCTTGACTGACTCCCAAATACTTATCTTGCAATAGTATTTAGTTTGAGTTATGTCGTTTGAGGTAGTATTTAGCTCAAGGTGGACAGAGTTGCAGCAGTTGGGTTGACAAAGCTATGGGAGATGGCAGCAAAGCTGGCATTTGAGAGAAGAGCTCTGAGTATTCAAAACAGATGTGCAGGCAAAGCCAACTAACCCAACACTAACAACTAATGGGGAGTCACTAACTCCCCATCATCAGAAAACTGAATGCTTTCCTGACAAAAATACCCACTGCCAAGTTGCCTAACATGAGGAATACAGTCGTGTAAAGATCCCCACATGAAGGAGAACTGACTGAACAACATCAAACCCAGACCTGAGCTAATGGTCAGGAATGCCTCCTTCGAGGCTGGCAGAGTCTCCCTTTGCACAATGGTTTTGCAAGCTACGAGATATCCTTTCAGGCAGACACAGGGCCTTTCTGAGCTGTTGCATGGGAGCATTAGTGAAAGCAGGGAAGTGGCAGTGGAGAAGCCTACCAGCCCTGGGAGCTCGTCAGGAATCACCGGGTGAGCTTCACGCCTGCGGAGCTGCCCGCAGAGGGGAGAATTGCGTTCCCTCCGTCCGCTCCCGGCGCTGCTGCAGCCGCTGAGCGCTCCAGGCAGCCGCTCCTCACCCGAGCCGGAACCCGCGGCCCCCGGGGCTCCCGCCATCCCCGCAGTCCCGGCCCGGCCGCGCCGTCGGACCCTCTGTCCCCGGGCGGAGCCGGGACGGCGGGACGGGGATGAAGGGATGAAGGCAGCCGCGGGGTCCCGCTCGCATCCTTCCGGGGCAGAACACGGCTCTGCCCGGCGGCCGCCCCCAGCCCTGCCCTGCCCACCCCCGCGGGGAGGTCGCGAAGCCGCGGCGGTCTATAAAAAGCCCCCCGGGCCGGCAGGGAGGGGACCAGCCGGCAGCCGCAGCGCAGCGAGCGGGACGGGGCGCGGGCACCATGGCCCAAGCCGTGTGGGGCTACGACAGCGACAACGGTGAGCGGGCCGGGGCCGCCGGGGCCGGGATGAGCCCGGCTGAGCAGGGGCGACGTTTCTCTGTCTTTCTACCTCAGGACCCGAGCGATGGCACGAAAACTACCCCCTGGCCAAGGGCGACAAGCAGTCGCCCATTGAGATCAACAGCAAGGACGTGCAGCACGACTCGTCTCTCTCCTCCTGGCACGCCAGCTATGACCCCGGGGCAGCCAAAACCATCCTGAACAACGGGCGCACCTGCCGCGTCGTCTTCGACGACACTTTTGATCGATCAGGTCGGTTTCTGGTTTGGATTTTTTGGGGGTTGTTAGGAATCAAGGTTGTCAAAGCACCGGGTATCGAAAAGCATCCTTTAGTGTGCAGTCTATGCAGGCCAGCAGAGAAAAGTCACCTGGAAATGTAAAAAGGATGCTCCTGGAGTTCATTCTGGTGGATCTGAAGCAGGACAGAAAGGCTGTAGCTACAGGGGCACCCTGAAATACAAACTCAGCTGGATGGTGGACTTCTCCCTATCTCAGCTCCTTCAACACAGACACCACATCTTCAGGTTTTTGTGTAAGGGAAGAGAGTGGTGCCCAGAGAGGTTTAGAGCACTCTTAGGCACTTTGTAAACAAAAAACTTACATATACATCGCTACTGACTGTGATCTTGGTTTCTTCTGCATGGTAATTCTTCAGGTAATTCACAGCCTGAAAAATCTATGAAAATAGCATTTATGTAAATAACACTTTATAGTTTCTGGAAAGCCATGAAATGGCTTTGCTGTTTAACTGAGAGCGAGCAATCTCATATCTCTAAATTAAATTGTTCAAACTTGATTGCAGAGCTGCATCTATGTAGCTCTGGATGCAGACAGGCAACAACTGTCAAAATGAATAATAAATTCACAATATCATATAGTGCAAAGACATCTCAAAAGCATGCAGTATTGATTGGTCCTTCATCAAGAAGGAAAGCTAATTAATGGAAAACAGTTACTTTCCTTTGTATTTTTCTGCATCTGCTTTGATGGCATTTGTATTGGGTTTTTGTTCTTAGCAAGCTATATCACTAATGAAATACACTCATAGTACATTGAAAGATCAATCTCCTGCTTGTTTATCTTGATGAGCCCTTTGTTTCCTTAGATTTCTTTATTTACCACTACAGCTATTTGTTATTGTTCCATGTCTCTCCGATGGAATATCAGCTATTTAGGACTGCGACTGTCCTCTAAGTTATGCATTTTTATGGTCCTTTAGTATTTATTACCACAGTTTCTACACAGTGGTCTCATAAGTTGCACTTTTATTACCATAGAAACACAGAACGGTCTGGATTGGAAGCGACCTTAAAGATCATCTAGTTCCAACCACACCCTCATCACCACCTTCCACTAGACCAGGTTAGAAAAGATGCATCCAACCTGGCTTTGAACATTTCCAGGGATGGGGCATTCACAGCCTCTCCAGGCAACCTGTTCCAGTGCCTCACCAACCTCACAATAAAGAATTTCTTCCTAAAACCTGATGTAACCATACTCCCTTTCAGTTTGAAGACTTCTTCCTTGCCCAATCACTACCTGCCCTTGTAACAGGTCCCATTTATAAGCCAGAACACTCCTCCAAAAGCACTGCATAAAATCAGTGCCATGACTGAAAGCATGGGAAGTAAATTGGTAATGAACATTTTCACACAATTGTTCTGTTATGTCTTCTTTACAGCTTCCTAAAGGTTGAAATATTTTAGACAGGCTGCTCAAGAAGTTGTCTGCCCAGGGAACAGTGTTGGAGAAAGACCCTGATTTGCTCAAGCAAAGTGCAGCCCTTCCTCTAAATCATCTTCCCTCCATTCCCTCCCTGTCTCTCCCCTCCTCATCACCTCTGTTCCTTTAGGCATCCAGAGTGTGCATTCATTCCTGGCTGCCCTTACTTTCTGCAGGTTCCTGGACAGTAATTTAGGACTCGAGTGTTTCACAGGCATGTGTCTGTTCAGAATCAAATACAATGTTTGACAGCTCAGAAAGACCACATGAAAAAGAATTCCACAGACATTTTATCGCCTTCATTTATTGGCTTCTGCAGTGCTAAGAGAGGAGGATAAGTAGTAGTCATGGATTCCATTTTAACTGGAAAAAGAAATATAGTTGAAGATTTTTTTTTCCAATCATATGGAAAATTTTGAACATTAAAAAGATTTGGTTTTATGCTAGAGAGATTTGAATACTGTTATGAAGTGCTGTTTTCAAGTGCTTCACAGTATCTGAACTCTGGAAAGGGCCACCTGTAAGAAACAAGTGGCAAATGAGTCTCCAACTCTGACACTGATTTAGCTTGTAAATGTAGGCAGACCACATAAATTCAGCTCCTGCAAGTCCCTGCTTCCCATTGATTCCAGTGTGAAATGGCAAGCAAATACTTTGGAGGAGTTGGGCCTTAGAGTCTCTGCCTTTTTTGTCCTGTATTTGAAAGTGAAATAATAATAATAATAATAATAATAATAATAATAATAATAATAATAATAATAATAATAATAATAATGTTATTATTATTATTTCCATTGAAGGCTTCTACAGAAGGTTTACTCAATACTATACTGAGTTATGATTATCTATATATGAACAAAGTAAAAAAGTAAGAGGAACTATATGCACAAGTCTCAACAGTGCTGTTTTCCTGGCTCTCCCCTTGGTTGTGACACCTACCACCTAAAAAGAGAAACTGCAAAGTTAAACCCCTTGCTCTGTGGAGGTATTCCAACATGTATGATATCAAGAATTCATTTGAGACCATCAGGCAAAAGAGGATTTATTATTTCAATGTTAACTTTGAACTTCAAAGCTATTGGTAGAAGTTCAAACTTGAATGCTATTTAAACAAGGTCTTCTGGCACTGCAGTTGTGAACTACATTATCAGCTTTCTGTGTAAGGAAACACGACTCATTCCAACCTTAGGTAATGAATGAAAAATACATTTCGGAGCTTATCCTCTAAGCAGTCCCTGCTCCAAAGAATCCCCAGGCTGAAAGAGCAGGTGTGATGTTCTGAAAGTCAGAGTTGATGTCAAGTGTCAGACTGATGCATGGTCAGCATTATTTGGCAAAGCATAGCAGAAGTAACAGCATCTTAATTTCTTTTGTTGGTGGCTCAAGAGCAATTTTCTAACTCATCTGATCTAAACTTTATTGTCTTCCCTCACTTCCCAGAAATAAATTTTTTAATTTTCTTTCTTTTTTTTTGAAGCAGCTAATTATCTGTAACCATTGTTTAGCTGTCTGACCTGCAAAAAGTTGGACAGTCATGGATTAATTTAACAGCCCTAACTTCCATCTTTGTAAAACACACCCTTCCTTGACAAGAATCACCTGTGAACACCTCTCTTCTCTCTCCATCCCTGCAACTGTAGTGTGTCCACTTGCCAGGAGAAACGGGGCTTGTTTGGCAGAGCTGGGGTTTGATTCCGTGCTTTACTCACAGCAGCTTCCACAGCTTTCACACCACACAGAACTCCTGACGACAGAATTTAGCCCCGGCCACGTACGCTGGGGAGTGTTGCGGGCTCCTTGCGATGATGGGGCGTGGGGAGAGGAGAGGTGCGGGTGCCGCGGGGGAAGCGTGCGCGGCTGTCGCGGCGGGGGCTGACGCCGTGTCCTTGCAGTGCTGCGGGGGGGGCCGCTGGCCGGCGCCTACCGCCTGCGCCAGCTGCACCTGCACTGGGGCTCCTCCGACGACCACGGCTCCGAGCACGTCATAGACGGCGTGAAGTACGCGGCAGAGGTGGGACATGGATTTTTAATAGCAGCATTCAGTGCCTGTTGACTCTGACAGAGCTTTAGCAGTGCATTTCTGCAGCTCTCTGGTATTTTGTGAGAACTCTGTCTTTCCCGTGCATGCTAACTAAAAACAAAGTTACCAGTGTTTTATCAGTATTCACACCTGCACTTGTTTTTCCCAGATTGTTATGACTTCAATTAGAAAAGCACTTGTGAATGTACGTGCTAGAGTTGGGCCAACCCTCTTGGTGGCTGGACGGCCAGAGAACCAATTACTTTATGCCATCTAGCTCACTTTGCAAACTAACATATAAAAACCTGGGGGAAAAGCCATTAAACCCCGGCTTTTGCTGCTTTTCTGCTGACCTGGACTCGCGTGGCTTTTCTACGTGTCCGCATTACAACAGCAACAGATGGCAGCTGGAGTTTGACTGATTCTGCATCTGAACAGATTAACTGCTCTCCCTCTTCAAAGTGTTCAGCTATCGATTTTTGTCTGCCTGTGAAACTTGTGAGTGTTGGTTAACACGCAGTGGGATAAGTTGCATCTGCCAACAAATGTATCCCTGCAAGTATATACTAACACGGATTTCTTTTCCTCATGACAGAGTTTTTGCTGGCATCTTAGACTGTTTTTAAAATATTTGCAACAGAGCAATCTGTTATTTGCAAACAGGAAGATCTGCTGATGTTTTTTTGGCTTTTAGTAATTTCTGGTATAGCTTGAAACTAACCAAGTTAGTTTCAGAAAGGACAGAAAAACTCACTAAAAGCACATTTGATAAGCTGACAATCAAAATTAGATCCATCTTAACACTGATTCAGAGTATGTTTTAGTTTCTGAACATCTGTGCTTCAAAATAGCTGGGTTTTTTTTTTTCAGGAACCATGGAAAATATGATGTTTGGATTTCAATTGGTTTTTGGTTTTTTTTAAAATGTAAACTACTGCAGGACTGTTGTCCTAGTTTGCTAAACTTCATGAATGCTTTAGGCCTTGAAGACTTCAAGCCCTAAATATAAGTGAATTAACTACTGATGCTAAAGAATTGCTAGTAAAGGTTACCTCCTTTCTCCATCTTATTTGAAAGTAAGTTCAAAATACATACCTATGCCCACAAAAATCCTGCAGTAGTGTTTTCCTGCCTTCCACCTATATTCTCAGGGCCCAGAGCTTAGAGGAGTTTGCCCACCTCCTGAAGGATGAAATCAAGGCAGACATTTTCAGGGTCAATGTGCACAAACATTGCAGAGATGAGTGTGGGTGATGGTTTAGGAATATTTTTCCCATTCCTTAACCACAGTCAGTCTTTGCTAGTGTTCTGCTTTCTGTGGCCAACTGAAGAGAAAAAATCTGCTTCCTCAAATTACTTCTTGGCTAGTTCAAGCACAGACTTTTTATGTTACTTTTTTTAGCAATACTTATGTATTTTTTGTCAGGAGAAGAAAGCTTGGAATTTATGCACTTTTGCTGCATTGCAACCAATGGTTGCTCCAACTTTATGCTTAGCAATAAAATCATTTACCCTCAAGAGAAAAGAAACAGAACAATAAATTCATTTATATTTAGAACAAATTACTTTTTGTTATTTAAATAAACTTTAAAAAAGAAGACTTTTATTTCCTCCCTTTATGATTGTGTTCCAGATGCTACTTAACCTGAGACTGTGCACTGCTGGTTGCAGCATTTGTAGAGATTTTGCATGAGCTACATATTTTCTGGATAGAGATGCAAAAATTTGAAATATATCTTGAAAATACAGTATTGTTGAAAGTAGATATGAGAAAGAAATGTCAGATTATATCCCCACTCCCTTCTGGTACAATGTGCTGAGAGTAATAAGAGATATAAACCAATAATGTATGAACTACATACAACCCAGTGTAAATCCTTGAGCTGACATTTGCATAACCTGAAGATCTAAAAATGTACTTGAGATGAAGTGCATGTCAGTAGGTGTTTTATGCACTGCATGAGTGCATGTCATGTGTTTGGATTAAACTATTTATAGTTGCATTGTCTGATATTGTGTGGTAAACACCATTTTCTTTTTCCTATGCTTCAATTAAATGCAAAGCAATGCTTTATGTAGTGTGAGCATAGAAAAGCATGGGAACAGCAGCAGGAAATACTTATAAACAGGTTTCTTTATCATGTCCATTCCTTTACTTACCGTGTACTGGAATCTTAATTTAAAGTGAAGATTGTGCTGTTGGCAATTTCTTGCATTTATAACTGAGGTTTTAATTGATTTTTTAGTTGCATATGGTGCACTGGAATCCAAAACATGGTAATTTTGCTGGAGCTTTAAAACAACCTGATGGTGTAGCTGTTGTGGGCATTTTTCTGAAAGTAAGTGACAAATATTCAGTCTTTATAATTTTCTGTATTTTTCATCTTCTCTAGTGCCAGGGGAAAAGTTACCACTGTTTTTTCCTGCACTGCAGCCCTTTCCTGTGGTGTGCAGTGGGTGAGGAGGAGGGTCTGCATAGGCTGAGTGTTTCCTCTTGTCTGTTGTCTCCTAGCAGGTGTTGTAGCTGCCTGTCAGCAAGGTTATGTTGACTGATTCCCTTCTCTGGTCTGTCGATTCCCATGCAAGCTGGGAATCAAAATGAGTTCAACAAATCTACTCCAAAAAGAAATAATTAATGGTGTAAATCACTCAACATCTTAACAGTGGAAAACAGAAACTTTTAAACAAAATAATACTGTACCAGTATTTTTAGACTGATTTTTTTTTTTTTTTTTAATAAACTTAACAGAAAGAAAGCAATCCTAATATCAAACCTGTATGTGGTCTAGGACATTGAGAAATGGTAACTGGCCTAATAGTGATAAATTGCACAAACTTCAGTACTTTTAGCTGCAGGTGGGCATTTCAGCTTGAACACACCACCAGGGAATAGCTATCCTTTTATTGCTTTATCACTAATAAGTGGCATTTGTACAAGCAAGAGGAAGTGGATGTAATTAATTTTGCTACAGTGTCCCTGGACAGAATAGATCCAGTGTCACTTTAATGCTATTACACCATGAGCCAACCTGACCTTTTCTCTTGTGGTTAGTTTAAACTGAAGGTCAGCACCTGTCCAGATTCTCCCCTATGACTATGTCCTTCAATTATTCTTCCTTTGTCATTCCTTTTGGTCTATTTTAGGCTAAAGTTTTATGTTGTAAACCACAACTTACAAAACACACCACTATGTTCCTATTAACCATGCTAATGTCAGCTAAAAGGTCTAGAAAAGTAGTATAATTTTATCTTCTCTGGCCCTCTTTCCCTGTTTCCTTCTTGCTCTTTGGTGAAGGAGCTGTTGTTTATTCTTTGAATTTGTCATGTTCCATTACTGTGTTTTGGGATACTACTAAACCAGGATTGAATTATCTTCTGAGGAATTGAAGTTAATCTATTTTGGAGCAAGACATGGCAATAACAGTATATCCTATGCACACTGCCTCTACTCTTCTGGGATGTCAAAGCTTTTGGAAGTGCTAAATGTCATGAACACAAGCAATAAAGGGACCCCATAGCCTGAGGCCAAGTAGACATGAATTCATCACATGTCTTACATCAAGTCTGACCTGAGTGTATATGTGCTGCAGAATGAAGTGTCTGCAGGAACTCCAGCCCTTCAGGCCATCAAGACTTTGCCAAGTGCTCAGACAGCTCACAGGGGCTGTGGGTTGCTGTTGAAGCAGGAGCCAAGGGTTAGGCCCTGGGGAATGACACTGAGTGTGCAGTTCACTCCTCAGACAGGAGTGATGCCTTGTGGGGTCCCTCAACGTATGTTCAAATTGCAAAGCCAGTTACTGGAGTCTGCTAGTTTGGATGTTCTTTAAACACATAATTTTCTGTCAGTCTCTGCTGGATTCTCTGAGATGGCTGTTGCCTACTGCCACAGATGGGATGTGCTGAATTTCTTTAAAATACTGTGGGAAATGATGAAAAAGATACAGTATTTGTGCTTTGCATCACAGGTTGGAAAAACTCCCAAACCAGAGATGAAGAGAATTCTTGAAGAAATTGAAAACATTAAGACCAAGGTATCAAAACAATTTTTGTGACCTAACATAGCTGGAAAGCTGCAGGAGCAGGAATCAGTAGTTCAGATTCATATTTTGGCATCATTTTGATGCCAAACAATAGGACCAGAGATGATGCATTGGACTGTGGAGCATTGACACTTTCTCCTCCTTAATTAAATATCTAACTCCTCACTTCTGCAAGTATTCTTGTTGAAGATAATTTTTTAATTAATCCTTGCATACATAATTGGTAGTCTTATTGGTACTGCTCTGTAAAAAAATATGCAAGTGGGCCAATACACAGAAGAAATTAAAAGCTCTTTGAATTTGAGGACAACAGTGGCCAAAACAGATGCATATAGCAGAGTCAGAAATCTAGTTAGGCTAAAATGAGAAGAAACTAGTAGGAGTGATGGAGCAGGCTCACAGTCCAGTGTGAGGGAGATTAAAAATGTTATTAGTTTTAAGAAGGAACTGTATTTATTTTAAAAGGAATTACATGGTGCAGTTTTTGCACCAGTGCCAAGTTCTCTCTTCCTATGATACTGGCACAAATAGCATTGCAAATATATTCTAAACTGTTTTTCAGCTTAATTAATGATCTAAGGCACCAGTCCATACCTATTGCATAGATGGAACTGCTGAAGGGAGCTATTTCCAGAGAATTGCAACATTGCATCTATTGTCATTTAGAATTAATATTTAACATAAACCTAATCTCTACGTATACTTTAGCAATTCTACTCCATGATAAAGTTTATGATTCTAATAATGCTAAAAGTCTTTTTCTTTATTTCACCTTGAACATGCCACTAGATCACCAAATTTGTAGGCAATTTCTTGCAAATTTTGCAGAATTCCTTGCATTTAATATATGTATGTGTTAGTACTGCCACTGATGTGCAGGTCTGAGCCTGAAAACTCTTCTCTCCTTTGTAAGAGTCATACTAATTTTATTTTTTCAACTCATTCTTCAAGTGCAATTAAGTTCTTTCTGCTGAGGGAACTGAAGGTTATTTTTGTCACCCTATGCATTCCCCCC
>VXAC01002801.1:103782-159091 GCA_013399225.1 Rhipidura dahli | reverse complement strand
CCCCCCACTATGTCAATGGTATCTCTTTTTATGGCTTTCCCTCATAATGCCTTTAGCATTTTTTTGGCTATTTACATGTAGCAGTTCTGTAAAATGCAGCAGTTGAAGTAAACAGAGAAAGATAAGTGCACATGCAAAGAACCACATATTGTATTATCTCTTACTTTTCTTCTGCCATCACATACATTTTCCCAAGATTACTTTTTTTTTTGGAAAGATTAGTGGGTGGTGTCACTGGTGTATTTATCACACATACCGTTTCAATTGCTCTGAGTTTCTTGGACACTGTGCTGTATTTGCTGAAAAAACACAATTTTGTGAAGTTATTTGCAAGCTCGTACTGAACTTACAGAACAGTATTTTCAGGAAGATATAATTGGAGTCTTGATGTTACTCTTTCTACTCTTAATCTATGCAAGGATACTTGGAAACAATTTCAGCTCCTGCCACTCACTTTGTTCTAATCTAGAGAAGATTCTCCATGACAGAAAAAGGAAATAGGAATAATATATCTTGCTTTCCAGAACTGCATCCAAAATACCAATAGAGAAGTGAACTGAATTTCCTTGGTTAGTTTTTGTTGTCCAGAGGGAACAAGGAATACTCATCACAGTCCTGTGGAGATATTATCTTATTCCGTGGCAGACTTATCAGGAAATGTTGTCTGGGGTTTCCCTTCTCCCTTGTCTGGTGGTAATCACCTCTAATTGTAAGACATTTAGGACCCAGTACTCTTACAGGAAATATTTTAATTTTTTACACTAAGCGTAATAGACAAAAAGACTGAGAGTGCCACCACGAACATATAATTAAAGCACAGTCTTGGTAGGAGAGAGGTGCAGATTTAAATTCCTTCAGATAGAAGAGAAGACTTTAAAGAATCTGGGATAAATGCTTGGCCACTATCCTACTGGATAAAAAAGGTAACAGTACCAGCAGTGCCACAGGCTTCAACTTTTATCCCAAGTGGCCCAAAATAAAACACAGTTTTGATCATTCCAGAAGAGAAAAATGTAAAAATTAATTTGCTTTGATCCCACACAATTCAGTTTGTAATATCTTTTAATTTATTAATGTAATCAAAATGTCAGGTATTATTAATTGCTGGGAATGTGCTTGACAGGAAGGAGATTGATTTCTTGCATGAAACTTGGTATTTAATTAGTTCCTTTATAATAACATAGATAGTGCTGTCTTTTAAGATTCATATCTGTAGAGCTATTTCAGAGAAATTTTTTTTTGTTTCCCTAAGGGTAAAGAGGCTCCTTTTCAGCACTTTGATCCTTCAATTCTTTTCCCCAAATCTCGGGACTACTGGACCTACCACGGTTCGTTCACCACACCCCCCTGCGAGGAGTGCATCACTTGGATTCTCCTGAGGGAGCCGATTGAAGTCAGCTCAGACCAGGTAAACTCCAGCCAGCCCTGCTACTCCTTTACCAGTTGTCAGCAGCATCTCATTATGTCAGGGTGATGATTTGCAAACCCTGTGTTACCTTGCACCTTGCAAGCTTTAGCTGTGGACAGTGAGAAATTGCCTGCAGAACGGACTGTTGGAATGGGCTGTAAAACTGACCCTGAGAATCAGGCCCTCTTGCATGACACCTCCTGAAACGGCCTCAGCAGGGGTGTTCTTGGGATCCTGAAAACCTGCTAAGGCAGAAGTGCCCCCGAGCCACAAAATTCAGCCATCACAGCAGCCTCAGTTCACTCTATGTGTTTCACCATTAAGTGGCAAGTGTGACCAATGTTTTGACAGTTTCCCGGTTTAAGAAATTGCTTGTTGAGATTTTGACTTTTTAAAAGCTGTCAGTGAGAAAAATCAAGCTACCTAGAATCTGCAAACCTGAGTGTTCACACAAATAAATGTATCACTTGTATTCACATAGCTAAAATGTGCATTTACAGAAGGGGAAAAAAGAGCCAGTCTGGATAAGGTGACCTTCTTAGTTCTTGAGTCAAAAATTTCAGCTATTTATACCACTTTCTGGTTCAGCAATAAAAGTCAGGGTATATCCCTTTTACTGAAATGGCTATTTTCAGAATAGATTTATTTTGCATTTGGATGAAAGGGTAACAATTAACAAAGCAACACTGAAATTAAGTTGATTTGAAGAACAGCAGCTGAGTGCTGAATTCCTGATTCAGCTTAATAATCTCTGCCTTACAGAATAAAATACAAACTTCTGCACCAGCTTATCAGACTGTCTTGCAGCAACACAGCTGTGCATCCTCTTTCACAGGTAGATGTATTTTCACAAGTAATTTGCCTGCAGTCCAGCTCCAGCAGGGTCACAATGGGGCCCTATTCTTTTTCCACACTGTGGATCTGAATCAGAGAAAAATCCAGAAGAAGCTCATGCAAGGGTCAGATGCTGCACTGTTCTGTGGATGAAAAGTGTGGAGATCCACAGAAACAGTGCTAGCTGCTGGGCTGCAGTGATCTTTATCAGCAATCTCTACCAGCATTGTTACACACTGTCATTGTCATTGTGTGCTTATCATTATATAAGAAAAATCCTTTTTCATCTCAGAGTTTGTTTTAGGCAGTAAGGTCCACAGTTCTTCCACATGGACACTTTAATTTCTCTTCCTTGCAGATGGCAAAGCTCCGCAGCCTTTCCAAGAATGATGAGAATGAACCTGAGAGCCCTCTCGTCGACAACTGGCGCCCACCTCAGCCTCTGAAGGGCAGGATAGTGAGAGCCTCATTCAAGTGAAATCTCAAGTCTCACTCTGCTGAACCTGAGTGAGAAAATCCCTGCATCCCAAAGTGTAGTTAGTTTTTGCTGTCTACTGCTTTTCCTCTGGATCCAGGTCTGTGTTCCTCAGTTTGAAGTTCGGAGTGGTAAAAGTGAATCTGTTTTTAAAAGCAGAAAAATGCAAACAATAAGCACAGTAAGCAAATGAGAGGTGTTATAATTCTTGACCACAAATGCCTCAGCATTTATGATCACTTCTCTGTCTTGTGGTCTTGTAAGAAAAATAGGCTCAGTTTCAATATATGAAATAAATTTCAAAGGACATATAGTAAGGCAGAAAAATGAACCAGTAGCTCAGGAAAGCAGAAATAACAGCAGATGAACAGGAGGGAAATGCCTGTCTCTACACAGTGATTTTGCTCAGACACCCCACCCTCAGAGGAGACATCCAAAGAATAAGTACCCCTTTAACATACCAGATTTTCCCTTCCCTGTCTTGTTCACAGTTTTTTATCCAAGATCAGATTAGTGTTCTGAGGGTAAAATCAGGCATACTCAGTTTCTGTGTGAAGAAGAAAAGCTACCTTGCTGTCATTTCAGTATTTGCTGTCTTTGCCATACCCTGCTGCTGCCATTGTTGATCTTTTCTTCTTTCACTGCTGCTGTTACTTCATCCATCCAGTGTAGAGTCCTGCTGGTATCATACTGCCTTGTATTTAGAATAGCAGCTTTAGTATTGCTGAGGGGGAAGTGCCTTTCTTCTGCTGCTGTGACTACATTATCTCCCAGAATGATGGATTTTTGATGCTCTGCCTGCTTTTTATTTTTGACACCTTAATGGTTTCACCTATTAGGGATTTTGTTGCATATGGAAAGGATCTTTATGGATGATTCATATGTGTCATTTGTCATTCCCACTACTGAAAAATCCATGTTAAGTCACCTAAGTGTTTGTTTATTTGACTCTGTAGCTGGGGAATGTAAGTGGATTCTGTTTGGCTCTGTTCCTTTCAGGGGAGACACATCAGCTTGCAAACATGATCCAAGCAAGGAATCACTGGCAGACAGAAAATTCTCCATCAACTTCCCCTGTCTTTCATCATGTAAGCTTTATCATTTCAGTGTAACACAAGCACCATCTAGGTTGAGCCCACACATAGATCATGTGAATAAAGATCTACATTATGTTCAACACCCAGGTGATTATGCAGTATTGGGCATAGAGGAGATTGGTCAAAGGTGGTGCATAAATCCTGCTGCACAGGAAGCTTCTGGGTTCTCTGTGTTCCTGTAACTCACCAGTGGCCAGCAGTGGGTGTTCTTCTGGACATGTTACCACAGACATGTTCACAGCAGAATTTATAAGGGATATGTCAAAGTCTGAGAAAAGCAGGGTTTCAAATAGGCATTTCCAAGTAGTCCTTAACTATTTCACTTTCCACCTTTACTAGAAAAATGGTGCTCCAACAGGGAAGTAAGGAATGAGCAACACTGGACAAATTCTGTTGTTATTACCAGCACAATTCAGGGAGAATTCAGAAATGAAACTGAGGGCAGATTTTGATCCTTTTTATTCATTTAGAAATGTTCTAAGGATTGCTGAATTCCCATTGAAAGTTAGTGTTTTAGTCCATTAGAAATGTTTTTGCTCAGTATAAAGCGGTTTCCTTTTAAAAGCTGAGTTCATGTGAGAAGCTAAACTATTGATTGAATCCTGTTTACAAATGTTTCAGCACCGGTTTAATATTATCGAAAGATCAGCTTTTGATATGAGTGCAGCACTTGCAAGGGTATTGATTTTAGGAGTCCCTTAGATCTTCTTTAAAATCCTGAATCTGTACATCTTCTCAACACATAAAAATGTTACTACAGAAAGCTCACAAGCAACCATTTTTTTCTACTGTACAATGTCTTACGTGTAAAATTTCTTCTCATATGCATATGCAGTTGATCTTGGTGATGAGAAAATTTTAACACAAATAACTGAGATAAGGGTTTGAGTCTTTCTACCTAAAGCCATTGACTGTGATGTTTTAATCTCTTGTTGTTGGGGCAATAGAACAAGATTAGTTGCCTGCACTTGAAATAACTGCTTTTATGTCTTCAGAGAACCAATAAATTGACTTGCATAAAAAATAAACTGATTGCTGTTTTTATGTGATGTGATGATTGAAAGTAGCAAGAGCTTACTAGAAAACCTTGCTGCTCCTTTCTTTGATACGTATGCTTGTAATACAAGGGGAACAGACACTTGAGTACTTTTTAGCTGTTGGAGTTTAGTTTAATAGTTCATCCAGGTTTCTGTTTATCCAGTCAAATAGATCCTCAAAAACCTGAGGATTGTACAGAATCCCTTATTCTCTGTTTTTAGGTACAAAAAACCCCATGTTTATTTCTTGCCTGCACACATTCTCTTATATCTTCCCAAAGTTCATACATGCATATCTGGTCTTGAGTATCTCTAATTTGGATATGAATTTTGTTTTCTTGCACAAACCACATTGATCAGTTAGCTGAAATATTACATAATTCTGCAAATTCCTGATTAGTTTATACTTTTGAAGCAGACAAACTTGTTAAAGAATAATTGCCTGCAAATCAGACAATGAGTGCACTTTGCTTTGTTTCCATGTTTCCTCTACTGCTTTTGAAAGGTAGAATAGGCAGAAGTTTATCAACTATTGAAATAGTTGGTTTGGTTCCAACACCAAACACATGATTTGTGTGTTGGCAAAAGGAAAATATAGTCTGGAATTTATATTGCTTTCTCATGCACCTCCTCTGATTCCATTCAGTCTTCAAACTAGTATTACACAAAAGCATTAGCCTCACTGCCAATATGCTTTAAAGTTTTGTTTTTCCCTTGAAGAATAAAGTGCACACAGTTTTGTTCTATTGCCTTTCTTCCTTTGATGGATAGTGTAGCTCAGCACTGATTACCTTGGTAACAAACTCAGAATATGTGGATTCTAATCCTGCTCCCTCATGTATCTTAGATGAAAAAAAAAAACCCAGTAAAAATTACCCTAATGTTTCTGGGGCCCTAAATCCTGATGAATTTAGTGCATGTAATGTATATATTAATTATAGCAGAGAAGCCAAATGATTCAAATAATTACCACCTATTAGGTTTTGACAAATACCTAAAGCTTCCCAGTTTCCCACACCTCACAAGAGAAATTACTAGAAAAATCAAAAGCTTATTCCTATAGTCTCAAAGCTTTTCTTTGTTAACTGAAACAGGTGTCACCATCTGTCAGTCATGTGTGAATTCCTAACTGAACAGTGAATTCCAGGTATGACCTTTGGTATACAACCAGCTATGATTCTGCATTTCTATTACAAAATGAAAAGAATATGTATTTTTTTTCTGTATCTCAAAGAAAGATGTCTTTGCTGATGTTTTTCTGCTCAGTAATCAGAGTTTAAGAACATTCATATTGTCAGAGAGCTGAACAAAATAGAACAATATCGATTCCTTCCTGAGGCATTTTGTCCCATGTCTCACCAAAGTGAGCAGCTGTACAGTGTGTGTTCCACCTCGTCTACCTGCCTTTCATCTCAATTAACTCTGGCATTTATCTTTGTCAATATTGGAGCACAAAGCATGTAGTCAGGATTTATCTTATTTCCAAGCCCAAGAATTTAATAGAACTTTTCATAACATTCCTCGCTCCCCCAAAAAATAATGTACAACTAATGATGAATAAGAGATCAAATCAAATTCATGTTCTTTTTTTAAGAATGTATTTTTTAAAGCATCTTCTCTTCAGTTTATTGCTGCTGTACATATTGATTTTCAAAAAAGTGCAATAAAATTAACATATTCAGAGTTATCTGTGAGAGAAAGACAGAAAAACTGTAGAGTTTTGTGTTCATTAGAACACACAAACAGATGTGAATACAGATGGAGAACTTGTGATATTACTGGGAAATTAAACACCAACAGAGTACTGCTATTACAGAAAATTTTAACTTTCTATATTTGGACTGGATAGCACAATACTTGCAAGAATGTCCATGCACAAAAATGAGCAAAACACTTACAGAATCATAGGCCTGAGCTGGAAAGGACCTTAAAGATCAACTAGTTCCAACCCCCATGTCATGGGCAGAGAGTGCACTAGACCTTTATTTGGAAAAAAAATAGTAGATGGAAACTTTCTGTAAAACAGGAGGATGGAGAATAAACAAATGCAGTTTATACTGCAAATGGATGAACTTGAAAGTCCACAGTCTAAATTAACACCTCCAAAAAGGATGACTGTGAAGAACATGAGTGCAAATGAAGAAGGATTAAGAGGAATGAGAATGAAAATTATCATTAGGTGAGATGGTAAATCAAGTAGGACAGCAGAACAAACTTCATACAGATGCAGTTGTCTCTGCTTCAGAAAAGAAAAAGATTGGCATAATGAATTGAAACAGTTCTGTTGAGAACTCTCTGTAACAAGATCTCCCTGGAGACAGCATCCTGCTTCTCTACAGGGAAATCCAACAGGAAGGTTGGAAGTAATGATGCCATCAAATATGCAGAAGAAGGGTTTCAGTCACTACTGAACCACACCTGTACTTACCACAAGCAGGAGCATCGACACAGATTGTTATCTGTGTGGGAATTCTCAAAGTAAGTCTCACTGATTCTCCCACTAATTCTTTTAAGTCAGAGGCTGACATTACCTCGTGTTTTTGCAGTTACGTCATGCCATCAGTAAGCAGAATATGCAGAAGGTGTTAGGAAAAAACACGCCTGTGGTAAATTTGAGTAGCACACTGTCACTCTTTTACTGTTACTAATATCTTGCACAAGATCTGTCAGAAATCTGCTGAAGAACTTGAAACTCCTTCCTGGAGTTAGACCAGCTCCCTCGCTGCACTGGACCAGCAAGAGCATGGTCCAGTTGTCTCAGGCCTTCCTTTATAGTACATAACAGATCTTTACTAGAAAAAGATTTTTATTTCTTCCAATTCCCATGATTTTTGTTTTCTTTTTTTTTTTTTTTTTTTTTTAACTGACATTCCCACTGTTCATCCTACCTTAATTCCACAGACAACACAAACATCCTTGCTGAAAACTAAAGTGCAGGATAAAGTGGAGGATTCTTGCGTGGCTTCTAATGGTCATTTTCCAGAGCCCACACGGTGGAGCCAGTTCTTCAAAAGTCACCTTCCTGACACAACTTTTAGCTAACAGGAGGCCTGAGCAGTGTGGATTCCTCTAGTCCTGCACAAGTAACTAAGCATCGAAACAAATGCAGTTTATGCAAGTCATTCTTGAGCAATAAGACATAGTGTTTAAAAAAATATTGATAGTAATGGTAATTGGTACCCATTTCTATCTAAACAACTTCTGTGTTTTGTCTTCATGTTTGTTCACGCAAAGTCTATGCATGTGAGTGCTTTTGCTTCTATAGGTTGAGAATAGTCCAGACAATTCAATTTCTAAAGTTCCAAAGAACCCCTACACAAGGTGAGAGGAGTTACAAGTGTAAATCTCCCACTGGTATCTACTGAACTGGTTGCTGATTTGAGTGATTATGAAACCAGGAATGCAGGACACGTTACCCTGCAAACTAGCAATAGCCTGGCTGAACAGCAATTTCAGTCTACATAGCCCTTGTCTCTCTGCACGTCACAGTCATCTGCCAAGGTTATGATAATTTCTACACTGAATTAAAAAACAAAGACATTTCCATTAAGGTTTGCTTCTTTCAGAGAACAGTGACTTTTTTCTTAACACTGCAGGCTGCCAGCCATTAAGCCCTAATTTAAGAGCTCCCACAATGCTGTGAATTGTCTGTGTAATAAATCTCTGCTGGAGAAAGAGTATAATCATGAAATATTTTTTTTTGTCAGACATCACTGAGAAACAAATGGCACCAGTGTCAGCAGCCTATCTAAATTTACAGCTAAACAAATGCTACTGACCCTTGAATAAACAGATGAAAGTTGATTTGTTGCCCAACAGTGTGTAAGACCTATTATTGAAACACTGATTTCATTGTCTCTTTTGGGAAAGGTAGGGAATGTAAGTTTAGAAACAATACTTCCCATGCCTAATGTCTTAAAGCATTTTGCTGTAACTTCCACCACTGAAAAATTCTGCAAAAGGCATAGAGTCGGTGTAATCTAGATAAAGCTGAGGCTACAGCATTCTTCTTCTGCCTTTAAGGTAATAATTGAGCCAAGACTTACATTAAATTACATACCATAAATATGGTATGGTATTAATTAATAGTGAAAATAATTATGTTCTTATACTGGTGAACATCATCAGACTATTTTAATGCCACTTTAAGAAGTCCCATAAACCATTTTGAACATTTCCAATGAGATTTCCCATCTGTTCTTTCCATAGCCTCAAAACCCCAAATTCATAATATTTGCTATGTATACAGGTGTCTTCTCATCGTCTTAAAGGTGGGTAAAATTCCACTGCAGACAATCTTGACTGGTGGTACTCTGCAAAAGCAACTCCTTGCTGGACTCTGATTGTGATCTTTTACCTTGGATATGATATGGGTTATAGTGAGTTTTGCTTTCTGGTTTATGTTTCAATCAATTTGATTTTTCAATGGGTAATATTTAATGTATACAACAATTAAAATTGTATTAGTTAAATTTAATAAAAATAAGAATTGCCATTCAGTAGTCATTTTTGGAATCCTGACAAAATCTGCTGCTTATGCTACTGTGCTGAGTTTGGCTGCCCTAACCTAGACTAAAGTCTCTGTCATCCTTGCTGGAAGCACAGTGTTCCCTTTTCACAGGATCTGATTGAAGGGTTTGCCATTTTCACATAAGTTTTTGGTGTTCACTTGCTCTAACTGCTGAACCAAAAGCAACACTAGATTAGAGCTCTTTTTTTTTTTTTTTCCTTACTGCATTGAAATGTCTTTAATCAGGAAATAAAGACCCATAATTCGGAAAAGACCTGCCTGGAACAACTTTACAATACCATCTAGGCAACACTACGCATAGAACCATAAAACTTCAAGTTAAACAGTGAATCCATTACTTGTATCTGTATCTTCACATCACAGGGTCCACTTCCTGATGCACCTGTTCAAGTGAGTGATCTCTTCACTTGCTAATATTTACTGCGACTGAGCTGTTGAATAAAAGACATGCACGCACTAAAATTTGTTGCCTGGATAGACTTCATGAATGTGTGTGCACATATTTCCATGTCAGCAAGGGAACTCAAGCAGTAGATGAATTCCATTTATGCAAGTATGGAGAAGTATTTGTGACCAACAAATAAGTGTCATAGCAGTGTCTGGTTACAACCAGACAGAAGAAGACAAGCTGTTGAACATCTCCTTGCCCCAGCTTCTGATTCACTGTGTGGTCTGTCTCATGCACAAAAATGTCAAGCTTCTCCAGTTGGAACTGGTGAAAGAAATGTGTGAGAACATTCCCATAATCTTAAAGTAGGATGTGGAGTTTTGCCCACCAGCCCAGATGGAGAGGGCACAAGGCAGAATGACCTGCAGAAGCATTCCCGTCTGTGCCTTGTCACAGGGAATCTCTGTATAATCCATCTACATCCTGTTAGCTGTTGCTGCAATTTACAATCTGGTTGTAATTTTCCCATCACTGCATGGACAATTAATTAAAGCATGTAAGTTACTTATTTTTACTTAATTCACTTGGAAAACACCCTTGGTTGCAGCTGGGGAAGGAAATGGCACAGTCTTCACCATAAAGCTACACCCATCTCCATATACATGATTACACTGGTCACAGCCCAGAAACCCCTCTTGCTTATGGTTTCAAAATAATCCATGGATCAGGGTTACACACCAAGCATCAGGTCTTGCTGTGGACGTGCTTCCTCCTTGTGCTTCTTTTATATGTACTTGATAAGATCTACAGAGTATTTAGCCAGCCTGTCTCAATGGCTGTCTGTCTCACTGCTTAACTTGTGCCAGGGCTGTCTCCAGCAGCAGGGTCTGTTCTAGAGTTCACCTCAGGGACGCAGGATTCTGGGGGGACCCTTTCTCCTGGTGATGCTTTCTTGCTTATCCATGTCTGGTCCAGAACAGACTGCTTCTCTTTTTGTGGGAGATGGTCACTGCAGGCTGCAAACTGAACTGGCAAAGCCAATGCAGACTTAGGGGATTTTTTTGTCCCAGCAGGCAGACAGAGTTGCAAAACTTCCTGGAGATCTTTAGGAGTTCCCTGCACTAGGCAGCTCTGTGGTTGACCTATCTCATGAGTACCAGATCTACTTTTGCAGGTGCAATCTTTCTACAGAAATGGATGTTTCTGGTTTATCCTGCATTGCCATCTCCACTGTACCAATGGCACAAGCTGTTACTCCTAAGATGGTTAGCCATCCATCTAGGAGCACGCTTCTTGAACATGTTGCAGTTGTTCCACCTAAACTGCTGTACAGTCAGTGCAGTAAACCTGTTGGGTCCACAATTAAACATGGGTGATGTGTGTGTGTGTATGCATGAAGAAGCAAGTATTTTGCAGGGCTTTGAAAGGAATTGAAAGGTAGCAGGCAAAACAATGCAGTTGACAGTAATGCCTGGATGGCATTCAGAAAGTATCCAAATGAGCTCACAATTATGTGTTGTAGCTGCACTGCATTGCAAAGTGGGTAGATGGGAACACATGCTGAAATAGGCCAAGTGTTTTACCCGCATTCCAGCCAAGAGTGCCAACACATTTTTAACATTCACCTGGATAGGTTTACTTGGGCTTTTATTTCTAGCTTGTCCATGTATATAAAATTTTACCTAAAAATGTGACAAAATTACTGATACAAACAAAATACGCTCTTTTTTTTTTCTTGTTTCAGTATAGATTTTTGTCCATGTGGAATTTTAAATAATGTAAGTAGCAGAGTAGAGTATGCCATAGCAGCTCTTTCATTTTGTAGATGAGTAGCAATAAAACCACAATAAATCCTGGCAGAAAAATATTTTATAAAGCTATCAACTCCTTGTCAGCAAGTACCAGTTCCTTGACAACAGAAACTGGGGAAAAATTTGGGACTGTGACATAATAGCAAAATAATTCAACTCAGTATGTTGTTTTTCTTATTTTGGCAGACAAAGATCTCGCTGTTGATAGGTTTCCATTCATGCCTACCATGTTTTCCATAGCCTGGCACAGATTTCAGTGAGGTGGAAGGCATATGACAAACTGGCTTCTTGGCTGTAACATGCCACACCAACTATGGCATGCCCAATGAAAAGCACTGTGTGAATGTCTTTTGCACAGTGCCAGGCATGCTATGTGCAACCTGCTGCAAAACAATACGGTGCTCTCTGCAGCTTCTTCTTCTTCTCTATTATTTTCCAAAAATTCCTTATTAAAATAGAAGATAGATTATATTAATGTTTGCACTTAGTAGGCATAAAACAGTAATTCCAAAACAGTTCTGTAATATGGTGCAACTGCTCTGCAGTCTGGCACTGCCCTGAGACAGAGTTAAAGCAGGTACATAGCCTGCCCTACTGACTGAGCAAATCTAGGAAGGTCTGCTTCTCCCTGCCTGTGGTGCTCCAGCCCACTGTCTTGCCGGCCCTGCACTGCACTTGCAATGCTTATTCAACGTCTTTCTTGCAATAGCAGGCTCAAAATTGGATTCTAGAACCCTTTGCACAAGTGTTGAAGATGGAAATTATTATTGCTTCCAACCCCCTGGCTACACTCTTGTTAGTGCAGCTCAGTGTGCACCAAGGCAAGGGCACACTGCTGACTCAACTCATTTGTTGTCCACCAGCGTCTCCACGTCCTTTTGTGCAAAGGTGCCTGCCAGCCAGTCAGCCCCAGCCCATCCTCCCTAGGTGCAGGACCTTGCACTGCCTTTGTTGAACTGCTTCAGGCTCCTGTCAGCCCATTTCTTCAGCCTGTCTGGGCACCTCTGGATAGCAGTTTGTGATTTCATCCTTGAACTTGCTGAGGGTATATTTCGTGCCATTGTTCAGGTCATTAAAATTCGGCCAGTAATAAGACAAATGAGATTTCATTCCAGAACAATAACGGTTACTCTGGTGGACCAAATCTTGTTCACCGTATCTGAATAAAGTTAATCTAAATTGTCATTATCTCCTTGATTTGTCTCTTTTTGATCATAGGTGTACAAAATTTCAAGGATGGGGACTCTGTGTATACTGGAACCTTTTACCAATGCATCCCTGCTTTTACAGGATGTATTTGTTGCCATCTGGTCTTGTCACTTCTCCACTCACAGACATCGTAATCTGCCTTCATTTTCTCCTCTCTGTTTTATGGACTTCTCACAACCAGCCTATCTTCTATCATGCAAATAATTGTTGTACCACAAACCTGCTTCCATTTTTTTAATTCACTGGTGTTCCTTACCAGCCGGCCCCCTTTCTCTTTCCTGCCTGCCCCAAGGATTTATATCAGTCTCAGTAATCCCTTTACCGTGCTTAGTTTCCATTCTCCTTACACCAGGGGCTCCATATGTCACTTTTCCAGGTTATCCTCCTTAAGACACAATAGAGGCTTCAAATCCCTCCTCCTCCTTTTATTTACTTCTGTCCTGCCGCTTGGCCAATAGTGATTTATCAGTAAATATCAGCCTAATTGGGAAGATGAATAGGGAAGATGCTCAGTTTGTATCTGGGCAGAACAATATTAACTGGTGTGACCAGCTGGCTGTTTATTTGATCTGCAGAAAACTGCAGAGTTATTTAGGCTACTGGAGTGCTACGGTGCTGCCCATTTCACTGTTATCACATTACTTCCAAGCAGAGAGAAATGTCATCGACATGATGTCATAACACTCAGACAACTGGCTTATGTGGTGCTGATCCCAACACATTTTTGAAATACCCTATAGTTCTGAGGTTGGATCTTTCTAGGTTAGTTTTAGGCAAGCTTACATATATTGCATGTACTAAAATGCCTCCCCTTTGTCAGCACAGCATTTACCTCATATTTTTATTCTATTGCATATGCAGATTTCTCAGATTGAATAGCACGCCTACTGTAGCACTGCAACTGACCACCAGTGCAGCAAGAACGAACAATAATGGGATTTTATTCCAACTGGTTGCCTTTCACATATAGATGCACGACTAAAATGTCACTTTCTGAGTACATACTTTTGAAAAGTGGTGTTTCATTCACTTCCTTGAAAGATCATGTCATTGTCAGCAGCAATATTCCACTGTGTTGGCTCATAACAATGAAATGACAAATGCCTGCTTAGTATTTTTTAAGCCAATTACTCTTCTGGCTGTGACTAGCTGATTTTCAAGTTTTTGTGTGTTTATATTCAATAATGGTCAAACAATTGCAGTATTTCTGCATCTTCCTTTCTTCAAGTAAAACCAGAGATAACTTTGCTAGCTTCCTTTAGAAGCAGCTCATAGCCATTTTTGTGAAGTGGGACTTCATTCCTTTCTCCTGGTTATACATTAAGTATGACTTTATTGCTCTCTCCAGGTGATCTGCAAAATATTCAGAGGACTTTTGTCTCTCAAATTCCCTCTACTAAAACTTGTTATGTATATTCACCACCAAACTTAACATTTAAGGGCTCTGGATGCAATCTCTGAAGATAGTGTGAAATACCTGCTGTAACCTCATTATTTGCAATATGGGAACCACAGACAGGTTGGATAATTTTCCCACAGATCTCTTCTCTGTTCCTTCTACTCAGTGCTCCTTTTTGTAAATACTGTATCAAAAGTTTATTTTGAGGGTGAAACAGATGCAAAAGGGTGAGCTGGCATTCTCCATTTCTTGCAGAATTAACTCTAAAGAAGCGAGGATGGCCTTAGTAAGCACAGCCTTTTGGCAAAGGCTCAGCTCCTGAGATCAATGCTTCTCCATTGCTCTGTTCTCCTTTGTACAAACAATGTAGGATAAGGAGGAAGAAGCAAAGAAAAAAAATATATACCATCTGGGAGAGAGTGCTTGAATTAATGACACTGTTTGTATCAGTGTTTTTATGAAAAAGCCAAAACTGGGGTTGGGGTATGCTATGTAAATGGCAGCATGTGATGAAAAATAGGTCTGATCTTACTGGGAATTGGTATTGATCTGCCTTGTAGTGGAATAGAGAAATTTTCTGTTTTAATAGTGGACTTTATCAATCTTCACTTAGTTCTAAATAAAAAAATATGCAAGGAACAAGATTCTTTGGATGAGAATCCTGTAATAACCTAATGCAGCAGGAGCTGATCCTTCCTAGACCTCATAACAGAAATTACAAAAGTACCACAGAACTTTCCTAAACTTTACTCATTTGTTATGCAAGAAGGTGGCTGGGATTTGCATTAATGTCCACGGTTACACACTAAAAGTCATTTCACTGACTCTTTAACTTGACCCTCTGTGTGGCTGGCTTGTGTCAGAGCTCTCTTTTTTCTCAGCAAAATGACAGTACATGGAATTTTTGTAGATAGAGATGAAAGCATCGTAGTTGCTGAGATATCTGGGAATCAGATAACTGAGAAAACTTGAAAGAATAAGTTTACCTTTAAATTTATAATAAAAGCAAAATTTACACATTCTGATCTGATGAGTTTTGGAATTGCACTTGTCTAAATCCAGGAATGATGACACAATTACACTGCAGAGAAATAGAGTTAGATTGATGAATGCATCAATCTGATTTGAATGAACAGCCTTTTATTAAAGCATATTTGTCTACGCCCTGTACCTAAATTCAGAATAAGCTTCAAAACATTTCTCCATTCCCAATGACAAATCCCTACTTTTAAAGGTGATTAGTATTATGTGGAAAAATATCTATCTGAAGTGTAAAGTCCAAGCATATGTCTGAGAAGTAAATATAACTGCCCAACCTAAACCTCCTAGCCAACTATGTGCCTTTGCCTCTTTGAACGGGAATTATCCTTGTACTCGTTCAAAATGAGACTACAGGTTCTTGGGTTAATGATCTTTTGTCTCATGCCTCTGAAAGGAGAAGGGAATAATCATAAGGGATGGAAACAATATATAGAGGTGATAGTCTGCTAATCAGTCCAGGATCTTGCACTAATTCCTAGTCCCTTGAGCAAAGCCTAAATAAAGTCATTTGGGAGGAATCGCTATATCAGGATTGCTAGAAATAGCAACCTCCTCCACTCTCTGGAAGTGAGTTATGAAACACGAGCAAACACAACCTCTTCATCTATTTCTGGAAGTAATTTTTGTAGCTTTGTCCCTGCACCATCAGTAGCATCAAGGCTTTGGCTGATGGATCCTCACAATTGCAAATCTACCCTCTCACCATGCTCCTCAGAGTTTTCTGTTTTGCTGACACAGAAGAAGCTTTTGTGAGCACTTCTCCATGACATGTAGGGAAAGGGGATTCATGCTGCACTTTCAGTCCTAGGACTTCGCCTCTCACTAGCTATACTGCAGAACTATTTAAGTTCTGCTATATTTCAGCCCCTCTAATAAAGGTAGGTAAGGTGCAGGATCTGGACCATAAAGTTCTGAGCTTCATCTTGCATCAAAACCATTTCATGGAATATTTAAAGGCATGTGTACCATAAACGTCTTCTGATAAAGACATGCTACAGTGGATGTGGTCAGAGGAAGAACAAGAGCTGGGGCATTTTAGACTGGGAAGTGGAACTGCTGTTTAAGTTTATAAAGATTGTGGGTTTCTCTTCCAGACCTTCCTTTTGTGTGTTTGGGTCTTAAGACTAAGAATTTTATCACATTAGTTACTACCAAAGATTGAGAATAAATGGTTTACATAAACTTTAGAAAATTATCTTGGTAAAGTTAATCACCTGTATAACACTGGACTAGTCCTTTTCACTTCCAACTCACAGCTTAAATTCAATGCAAATTAATACTAATATAAACTATACCTAAGTGAACAGGAGTGACCAAATTGTCACATACAGATTTTGCTTTTATGAAGTGATGACATCATTTTTACTGTCGTACGCCTCAGTGCCAAGAGCAAACATGAGCAGATTGATCCATTCTTAAATGGAGATTCACATTTCAGCATATATGCCATCTGGGCAATTACAGCAACACCATAATGGCTAACTAACTAGAAACATCCTAGGATTCTGTATGTTTAATTTGTTCATGGATAGATGCTGTCTAGTGAATTTGAATATCACTTCCCTGAATGCTCTTAATTTCTGAACTCAATGATTATCCTTTAAATCAAATTTAAAATAAAGACCAAGCATGTATTAATTTTTTTTTTAAAAAATCTGACTTTAACATTATCTAAAGCAGCAGGAGATTTATGAGTTACAACACAGAGAGGGGACCCACCAAATTGTGACCTGTGATACTTTTTGTATCTCATCAAGATACAAGAACAACAAAACTTGCTGGACATCACGGTTCTAGGGATTTTTGTGCATGGGGTGAACCATAAGAATCCTGGAATCCTATTTCTAACTCTCTGATTATTCTGCTTTGCAATAATGAACTACTCCCAGTGTTCCTGACTACCTATCTGCTTCTCTTCTCCTTTTAGACCGCCCTTCTCTTTTTTGAGACCAAATTCAATCTTGACCATTGTCTTCTACACTTTTGTCCAGACCATGTTCAATAATGAAGACTCCAGAAAAGAACTCTTAAAGGCTTTCTTTTACTGTCGGAGAAGAACAATATTTTTAAGGGATTCTACACAGGTCTTTTCTGAGAATGAAGGGAGTGAGTATTTCATCTGGAGAGAGGTGTTGATGGACACAGCACACTCAGGCTTAGGGAAAGGAGCAAAATTCAGAGGGAAGGGGTAAGAACACTGTCTTGAATAAGGAAGTTGATCAAAGTGGAAATAGCCAGAAGAAAGCCTCCTGTCCCATTCTGTCCTCTTGATGACCCTCATGACATAAAGAAAAAGAGCTCAGTGAAAGCAGATACACAAAAGACATTTTTTCCCCCTAAGAAATACCTTATTTATTTGATTTAAAGGTCTAAATTGAAGTGTCTAATGTTAAAATGTTTTCTTAGATTGCTTCTTCCTTCTTTTCACAGTCATTTTTAGGTTACCTAAATGCCAAGGAGTTCAGAACAAACACCGACTCTGAAAAACTGCCATGTGACTGAGAGCTCAGGACAGAAATTTCATTATCTACTGAGTCCTCCTACCAAGGCAGTAAAGTACAACCCCAAATCTGTCCATTAAAGTAGATTTAAAAGACACAGTGCTTTTATCTCACATGCTCATGATCTGGAGATTTGTCTGTGGGTCATGGCAGTGAGAAGATGCTCAGGAAATGGAAGTGAAAATTCAGGAAGAGGTGGGAAATAGTATGTGCTCTGTCAGGTATAAATACAAAGCTCCTGTGTACCTTGTTCACGTCTCCACTTCTAATATTGCAAAGCCACTGGAATACCTTTGGTGGTTCCAACCCTTGATCTGTTATCTTGCCTCAAATTGTTCATGGCAAAGTTATACATAATTGTTCATTGGCTAACACTGCTCTGTAGCTTCAATAACTCTTATAATTTGTTGGTGTTTACCTCTCTGATGAAGCATACATAAAGACAGCTGTCACTTATCCTCTTACCATTTGTTTGCTATGCAAAGCACACTAAGCTTTTATAGTCTCATCTTATAAAAGAGGCTCTTTAATGGCCTTGTCTCCCCTGCACCTGTTGTAATTCATCGTAATTCAGTTTCATGAGGCCAACAGACCTGTCTCAGAGGAGGTCATCTCCAGCTCCAATGACATGTCCTTGGTTCGTTCCTGGGTTTCCCTGTGGGCATTTCTTGCCTGATAATGCTTTTTGACTTGTTATGAACAGCAGACCTACTCTCCTTCCTTCTCTTTCACTTGCTCTTCATATCAGAAAAAATCTATCAGCCAGGACTATGATTCAAGTCCACCATGTTGCACTTTCTGTTACAAAATTCACCCACTGTAGTTTACATGACATTCGGGAATCTGAGTTTTTCTGCATGATGACTCCACACTTCCATCCTGTGCCATTTGCATTTTCCTTCAACCACCTTGTATTTTTTCCCCCCCACTTTATTACTAGCAAGTAAAATAAGATCACTCCTTCTTATACAGAAAGTCTTCTAAAATTTAAATCAGTAATCCACCTTTCAGTCCAGTCCACCTTTTAGTCCCTCACTTTTACACCACTGGTGCTAACCTCTGTCTGCTCTATCTCATCTGGCAATTCTGTGTGTATCAGAATAACAAATATTTTTAGAAGCAATCTGATTTCTGTGTGTCACATAAGGAACACATGCCTGCTAGCAATTATGCTTACAATTTTAAGTGCAATCTGAAGCATAACACCCTACTAATTGAAAGGAGAATTAGAGCTGAAGCAAAACAAACAAATCCTGTGCTTAATTTGATAATAAGAGTTTTATCTGGAGCTGACAGGATCTGGATCTTCAGCTAGTGTAATGATTTCCATTTTCCAAGAAACTTTCCCGTAGAGGAAGCAGCACCTTTTTAAAAGCTGAAGCAATTAATGCCACTGAATTTTTTCAGGGAAGCTGTTTATGAAGGCAACGGGAAACCGCACAGCAGGGAGCAGCGCTGGAACCCAAGCGAATAGAGGGGAATTTCATAGGGAAGGGTGCGAACCTGTGATAGCCATTTGAAGGGAGACGCTGTTGGACCCGTCCTCTCACCCCCTGCTGGCCCCTGGATCGGGGCTGTGTCTCACACCCAGCAGCGACTCAGCCTCTCCGAGCCGGACAGGCCTTAGGCCAAAGAGGCTTTCTACAAACGGCCATAAAAAGCCCCGCCAGCCTGCCGGTGACC
The DNA here is from genome assembly GCA_013399225.1 of Rhipidura dahli. Taxonomy (NCBI): domain Eukaryota; kingdom Metazoa; phylum Chordata; class Aves; order Passeriformes; family Rhipiduridae; genus Rhipidura; species Rhipidura dahli. The sequence goes on along the minus strand of VXAC01002801.1, from coordinate 139,677 downwards.
GGCACATTTCATCTCAGCAGCCAGCCAGGCCGAGGCTCGCTGCCTGATCTGGCTGTGTGTCCGCGCATGCATACGTACACATCTCACATCAATTTGAAAACTATTCCTACATTGCCTGTGCCTAGTGCTGGACATCCGTGCTTTCCTATATTCCCGTCTCCCCGGCGCCGGGGCAGGCGGCGGCAGCCCTTTGCCCTCGCTGGGCATCCCCGGCACGGTCCCGGGCCGGCTCCTTCCCCCGCATTCCGGGGGGACAGCGGGAGCCGGGCGGGCGGTGCGAGGCAGCGCGGCTCTCCCCGCCCCCGGCTCCCGGGGCCGTCCCGGCCCTCGGGCGGCAGGGACGGGCACGGATTTGGCGGGAGTCTATAAAAAGCCGCCGTGAGACGAGGCCGCCGTCCTGCCCGAGCCGCCGGCACCGCACCATGATCAACCCCAACTACTACCCCTGGGGCTACGACAGCGACAACGGTGAGCGCGGGGCCGCGCCCGGCCCGCTCCTGCCGGCACCGAAGCCCGGGCAGAACGGGGGCCCCGGGCAGAACGGGGCCCCGCTTCCCAGGGAGCATGGCGGGGGAGACGGGCTTCAGGCGGGCTGTGCAGGTGGCGAGGCCGAGGCCGCTTGGTTGTCGCTCGCAGGCGCGGAAGAGACGAAGCTGGTGGAAGGAGAGGTCAATGGCAGGGGGTGTCTAAGTTAAATAAAGTCAGTTTTCCTACTGTTGATGTAAATTAAAAATTGACATAGCAATACAATCCGGCTTTAGGCTAGCCCTAAGCAGGAAGAGCAGTGCTGGGCTGCAGGCCCCTCCTGCCTGTAGAGGTTGGGCATGTCGGTGGTCTCTTGTTGCTGCTCTCTCCTCTGCTGCAGGAAGAACAGCTCAGCATTGGTCAGGCGTTTTCCACGTGAACTTCTTGGTAAAACTGCGATGGTAATTAAAGCCATGTTTCAAATTCCTGGCAGGTCCAGGCACCAGTGGCCTTTTCTCATTCCGTATGAGTACACGGTGCCACATTTTAATCGTGTGGGTATATCCCATCATATTTCTAGCCACTGGAGGACTTAGAGTATATACCTCTGATTTTCTTCCTTGGCATATGATCAATCTCTTAGTAACCAGTCTTGAGGTTGCTGTAAGAGTTTAGGTTCAGTTGAATGACTTGAAGTATCCAGTATTCCAGCTAGAAATCAATCAATCTTCAATCAATCACAGTGGAACTCTTAGTAAGGCATTTTTTACACAGTGGAAGTCTTAGTAAGGCATGAATAACAACCAGGCGATTAGTAAGCTACTTATTAATGCACTTAAATGATGCTCTGTACTCAAGCAAAGGCAAGTTTCTGTTAATTGTAACAAGTATAATTCATACCTGTTTGGAAAAGATTTTCATGATACTTCTCTGTACTTTTTTTTAGGACCAGATCAGTGGCACAAAAATTACCCTTTTGCAAAAGGACGCCATCAGTCACCAATTGAAATCAATAATAAAGAGGTGCATTATGATAGTTCTCTACTACCATGGTTTGCTAGTTATGATCCAGGTTCAGCTAAGACCATCCTCAATAATGGGAAAACCTGCAGAGTTGTATTTGATGATTCATTTGATAGATCAGGTCGGTTTTGTTTTCATCTCTCATTGTCATCATATATAAGTGATTGTTTCTCAGTTTGTGTGGAAGAGCCTGCTTTGACTGTTCAGGCTGTTAGAAGGTCTCTGTGTACTGCCTGTGTGTGATGTACAAAGTTTCTGTGACTGCTGCCCTATGCTACTGCTGGGAAAGGTCTGGGACTCCTTTTAAAGTCCATAGGTAAAATACTGGGGAATGGAGAGAGCCTCAAAGAAACTCGGTACAGGGTGAAGTAAGGTATAAGATAAATTTCTGGGGTTGTAAAAAGCCATTGCAGTTGTGTTGCTTTCCAGGAGGAAGGAGTCCAGGCTTTATCTCTGAGAACTGAATTCCATTTTAGCTACTTGAGATGCCCAGCAGAACATCTTAAGCTACAATATTTAAAAACTCTGTAATGTCATTTCTGATAAATGAAGTGACAAACCAGATGTTGCCACAATGTCACGGTATTTGATTAGTTAAAGCTCTTCTTGGCATTCGTGAGGTTTTGTCTTAATGAAGATTGTGGGGCTGATGAATTTCATTTTGCCAGATTTAATGTCCAAAATCTTTTATCCATTTGCAGCTGAGAGAATACAGTGTACATACTTATTTCTTACATGCCTTAAAACTTCCATTTCCTATTACAATATAACTAGGATTGACAGCTGTAATTACTAGGAGAAATTTTGCTAATAGATTGTTTCAAGTTAACTATATATGGGCATGGATTTAATTTAATGGATTTTTAACAAGTTACTTAGGTTTCATGAAAAATGAGAATCAAAATGTATATAAGATGGACTAGTTAATATACTATCAAAACTCAAAATTACTATGCAGTCAAGAGTTTTGTTGCTTTCCTAGCAAAGTGGGAATTTTTAAAGTTATTTGAAGAAAAATGTTATTCATGTCAGATGAAATGATACACATGTAAAGAGATGTAGCTGTGGCATATGAGATGTCCATGACAATCACCATTTTTTACCATCTGTTATATTTGTTAGAACAGCACCAGGTATACCAATGGTTGCATCTTCTGCATAAAAATAAAAGTAATTATTGTTAAAATAACTCAGATTTTGAATGGGAGGGAGTAACCAGGCACAGCAATCTACGGCATGGATGCAACACTTGCCACAAAGAGCAGAAAGTATCAGAATGTTCTGAATATTTTTTTAGATTAACTGCTCAGTAACTTGTGTTTTGATCTCAGAAATAAGTGACTCACTGCAAAAAAAGTAGGTGTATATCTCAACTCTTTGAAGTCAAGAAACATTCAGTGTTTGTTGTTATGTCTCCTTTGTTATACCATTGCCTGCAGAGTCTGTGGGTGGTGTTCTTTCTCTAATATAATGCTAATTGCAGGACGAATTCCACTGTGCATACTCCTACTGACTTGAATACATTTTAAGGTTTTTTGAATATGCACAGTGGCTTATTTTTTATGTAAAAGAACCACCAGCTGCACAAAACATACATATGCAATTGCAATCATATAGGAATAGGAATAAAAGCAATAGGAAGCTTTTATTCCTTTGAAACAAAGACATTAATTCTCTGTCTATCTATATATGTTTCACTGTGTCTATCTGAATTATTTCTGAGTCAACCAGAAAACTAAGGGCTTCGTTTATTTTCTTGACTTTTTTCAGTTATAGTGGTCATACCCATGTCTGTACTTCTGTCTAGATTTTCATTTGTTTGGATAAAATAGATTGCTGAACAAATTGCCAAAGTGAGTGATAGAATTAATTTGGATGTCTCCAGGTTTTACATCCATTCTGTATTCTGCCGAAAACACACGAAGCATTCACAATTTGGGACAATTCTTAAACTGAATTCTTAAATTCAAACAATTAGACAGAGTGCCATCCAATGTAATTCAGGTATTATGTTGAAAAAGGCCTTATTACTTTTATGTTTGGCATTAGCCTACTGGAAGGACTTTGAGAATTTGCTTCCAGCTGCTTATAAAGTCTGGTTGACTTTGAGAATCTGCTCTAAAATTGAAAGCTTTGGTGACAGATAAAGTTGCTGTAGAAGTATCATGCCTCTGCTGCCTGTCCATACAAGTTAATGATTCTTGTGGACTCAGTTCCCTGTCTTACCTTGCCAATTTAGATGGACCTTATGCACTATAGAATGATTGCAGGTGGAGGCTGGAATGTCAAGATGCAGGAAAGAACTGGGAGCTGAAATCAAACCTTCTAGGTGACTGGGCCCAGTAAAACACACACCAGAACTAGGGTACTTTGGCATCCTACCACTGCTGTGTTTTTTTGGCCTGACTGGCAATTCAGATACTCTTTTAGATCCAGCAGTGACCCAATTTTGGTTTGAATTAGGGCTGAAATAATATTTCCACTAGCAGAATCTGTTTATTTCTAAAATTCAAAAAAATATTCACGTCGGAGAAGTGTCCTGAGAGCTTCTAACTGGTGGGGCTACTGTCATGATTCTGTGTGAGATATATTAACTCCTTTACAATTAATGACTCTTCAGCTTTTGTTGTAATACCTTGGTTAGATGGTTACACCAAGATGTTTGATTGTTTGAGAAACAGTAAAGATACAAAAGTCTGGTAATGGAACCCAGACAGAGCAGCTGAGGAGAGATAGGGCTACATCAAATGAGTGCCTTCCTTCATCTTCTGTCTTTGTCTGTTGTTTTTGTTGGCACTTTCTATGGACATTCATCAACCAAACAAATTCCTACTTCTTCTTTTACTGGCTTTCAGATGGATGATATTTAAGTGCTTGGAGTACCTCAGTGCAGGCACACATTCTTACAGGGTTACCTTGATGCTGTTTTCAGAATCTTTCCTGTCAAAGAAATGTGTGGCTCTGAAAGTGGATGTTGTAAAAAAAAAAAAAAAAAAAAAAAAATAAAATTAGAGACAGTTACTGTAAGAAGTTGGAGCTTGTTGCTAATCAATTCTTTCAGCATGACTAGAGCTTGTGGCCAGAATTTCCTCATTTATCTTTGCAAATGAAATTTTGATTATCAGCTTTTGGTTAATAAAACATTCATTTGTTGACTGGTTATTATAGAGAGAGGACAGACCCCAGTAACTTTAACTAAACCAGGGGGAAATCTGTCCACAGACATTGCAGTTTTGGTTGATTCCTGCAAAATGTTACTTAACATTTTGTCTGCTGAATTTACACTGGAGAAAATCAGTAGCTGTTACAAGAATAGCACCACTAAATCCCAGTACTTTTGTAGCTGTAGTACATACACACCACTCAATGGCTGTACTGCACAAGGCAAAAGGCAGCAAAGTTAAATTCTCCCTTCACTGTAACATCTGTCATTTGTAGTGTCTGCATGAAGGTATTGAGAACTCCTGTACTCGGGTACAGGGAATTCAGGATTTGAGCTTCTGTTAACTTTGAATTTCCATTGTTAGAATTAAAAGTGCTTGACTTTTAATTCCAGTCAAGGTCCTGCTGAGGCTACAGTTACACAGAGGACTGTCAGTTTTCTGCCCCTGGAGATGGGGTGGACACCTATTCAGCCTTACACAGATCACAAAGATGATTTGGGAGCTCCCTGATGAACAGGCTGTGGTCAATGGGCACAAAACGGGCAAAGATGTATAACAGTGTAGGTGAGGATGAGTGGCAGGCTGACAGGCTTCTACCTGACACTTTTCTTTCCCAGTCTGTCCCTGAGAGGGTTCAAAGTTCAAATAGAAATAAAAGTAATCCTTCTGCATATCTATTCAGTGCTTGCTTAAAGAAAATTGCAGTGAGAACTGAAATTTGAGTTCTGAAAGCTTTTCAGAAACACATTTTATCTCTGCAGTTAGCCAGACAGTTTCAGTACAGGGATCCTCCTCTGAGCAGAGGCTTTTTTATGACTTTTAAAATGTGACACTGATGTGAAACAGCTGTGGTTTCTGTACTGCACTGTTAGATTCTATTATGAAGCAGTATCACAAAGGTAATACGTCTTCTCAATTGTCATACAGTAGTACATTACTAATTTAATTTCATTGTGGTTTACCATTTCATTTTATGGATTTGGCAGGATGCGAGATCATAAATCTTCCTAGAACAGTCATTTCTTCTCATGTTCATAAACACGACTCATCTCATGAGTCTGTTTTGTTCTCCGTGGGTTTTTCCACCTGGCTTTCATGGTGTGCCTTTACAGCAGACCAGGGAAGGCATTTGTGTGGGCATAACTTTGTCAGTTTTACCTTGGTGAGGGCAAATGACAATTGACTAGCACAGATTAACAACCAGACCTCTACAGAAGCTACTCAGCAAGTGGATCCACATATCTGAAAAGCTTCTTGTCACTTTTCTGTTGTCAAGGACACCCAGCTAGCTAAAGTAAAGTGACTGGAGCAGCCATCTCCACTCAACTGCTTGACAGCTTCATTTTGCCATGTCACAGAGTGAGAGACAGGGTTTTCTTGCCTTAGTAACATCCTTCTGTGTAACTCTTGCCCTGATGATTACACTGAAAGCAAAAAAAGCCCATTCCTTTATTAGCCCGTTTTGTCTCATGCTGCTCAGCTGATGACAGGTCAAATAAAAGGTGAGCTTTTTTCCAGAACAGATGTCCACGTGTGTGTCCATGTAGGATTGTTCCACGATAGATCATTCTTCATTGTGGATGTGTAGGGGCACAGAATTTGGGCAAGACTGACATGACATTTTTATGTCTGGTATCAGGTACTGATGGTGGTGTTCAAGCCCATTTAGAGCAATGGGATGAAAGCTTGCAGCAATAAAGCACCAAAAAAAGAGTGAATACTTTTCTCCCCTGTCTTTCTGAGCTGGTTTGTATATTCCTGCACCTGGGCCATGTTACTTGAATGACAGCAAGTTTAAGGGAGCTACATTTTGGTAATTTTGCTGTGACTCTCTGATATTTAGGGTGAACATTTCCTGTGTAATAATTATCAGAAAAATTCCCCATTACTTCTAAATACTATATACTAGCTTTGGTGAAAAATAATGTCAGGACACCATCTCTTGTTTTATAAACTTTTATTTTAAATTCTCTTTCTGTTATGTGGTTGTGCATTTTTATTTGTGTAGTATTGAAAACAGAAGCCCAAGAGGATAAAGATATGTTTAGAATTTAGGTTCCAAAGCACGTGCTTAAAAAAAAGACTTACTAATTTTAAGCTATTCAGACATAGTTTGGAATTTTTAATGTTTTAAATATTGAAGAACTTAATTCTTGTAGTGTTTTTTTTACTTTTCCTTTTTTAAAATGCAGGAAAATTTCATTTACTTACATTGTCATTTCATGTATTTATATGTTTAATACTACACACTTATAATTAAAAGAAAGGAAACACTTTTTTGTCCTTCAGGAGATGTTGTTGGCATCATTCTGTCTGCTTAAAGTATGCTAGGTAAAAGTAACTATCTATTTATAGATGAGTGAAGCTGGAACGTGTTGGCAGGAGATGATGGAGAGCTTCACCTAATGCCCAATCAAAAATGTCTGCTGATGGCCCATCAGTGGAAATAATGACATGTTTATGTCTTAAAGAGGATTATTTGGCCTTACAGATCTATTCTGATGGAGAATTGATGGCCTCGCCAGCTACCACTCTTACCCTGACTGTGTTGACTACAGTTCAGAATGTCTGTGGGAAGAAGTAAAAGGAATTTGTTGAGAATAACAGCTTGCTCTACTCTTAGTGCTGTATTTCTTGAGACAATAATGGATTTAATTCTTGTCTTTGCATATTGAAGGATATTTTTCTCTGGCATATAAAGAGCTGTTCTTGACAACTGCTAAATGTTTTATAGGAATGCTGTAAATTCTATCCTCAAAAAAAGTGAATGAGCATTGAGTATCTTTTAGTTTTTGGTGAGTGTAAATACATTCTTTCTATTTTATTGATCCTTTCAAATAGATTGCCTTCATTTACAATTGTATTTATAAATGTTAAGATTATTTAGAATACTAGATATCATTCATCACAGGCTGAACTTTTCTTTAGTAAAATAGCTTGCATTCTCAGTGATTGCTCTTCTGGTTTATTTGCTGCTTTCTTACTCCTCTTCCATAACTGGAGGGAGCAGCCATTAGAGCAGAAGCAGCATCAGTAATTTAATAACTTTTTAAACAAACAAATAGCCTGCAGTAAGATACACAATTTTGTAGTGTTTTGTGGGAATTTGTTTATCATCTAGTACGTTAGTAGTTGATATTAATCATGTTTATATTTGTGTACTTTTGCACAGATAAATCCTAGATTCAAATCAGGGGAGATTAAGACATCTAAATTTAGGTGTCTCATTGTGGGATTTTAAAAGTTGGTGGGTTATATCTAAACTGCTGTTCAAGGTGACAGAGTTGGAGTTCAAGGAGTCCAGAGAGCAAACCAGGTCACTGTCTGTTGAGTGTCTACCTTAAGGCAAGCAGAGTTACTCTAGAGGCTTGACTGTTCTGCTGAGGGGTATACTTCAGTATACCCCTCAGCAGAAACAGGCATCCTGTGACATGTTCAGTTACCTAATCTACTTCCCCTTGCCTCCAGATACTGCTTTAGAAATGTACAGTTCTTCCACAGATCCTGGACCACATCTCTCAGTCTCATCTGTTCAGATGTCTCTGGAATATTCCAGAAAGTACTAGGTGCACATTTATGCTGCTGAATTAAATCAGTGATCTCTAGTGACTGTAATGGAAGCCTAGACACTAAATTTCTCCTCTCCTGTAAGTGCATATAGTTGAAGGTGGTTGCCTGATGTGTGGCTAAAATCAGTGCAGATTTTCAGAACACAGAGCATCTGTACAGTAACTATGTAAATACATGTGTAAATATTGTAGATACATATGCATTAAAGAATTGGGAGATACTTCAGTCTGATGCTGTTGCAGATTATCAATTGCAGTGCTGAGAGGTGGGCCACTTCCACAAGTCTACAGGCTACGGCAGCTGCACTTCCACTGGGGTTCCTCTGATGACCACGGCTCGGAGCATGTTGTGAATGGAGTGAGGTATGCAGGAGAGGTAAGGCTCACCACTTTTCACTTTAAAACGGGGTGTAAAATAAAATTTGTCACTGTTGTTCTGGTGGGACAGAATTTGTCATTTGTCTGCTTTTCAGGGAGTTCTTTCTATTTATTTATCCGTGCGTTTTATTCTTACTCCCATTGATTCTTATAAAAGTGAATCAGGTTGAAGTAATTCTCACAGCATGAGAAAAGAGAAATACCGTGTGAAATGAAGGTTTCCATGTTCTCAAACCAATTTGGTATGATACAGCACAGGAAGACTGAATTACTCAGAAGCAATCCAAACTTACTAAAACAGTATTCTGAAATCATAGAATTATAGTAAAAGTGTAAAATTGCAGTGCTGAAAAGGGGAAAGAATGAATTACCTTGGTTCTTTACCACTTCAGGATTGTAAAAAAAATGAGAAATGTAGACTAATAATATACATGAATGACATTCATATGGCTTCTTTGACAGAATTGCTGTAATTTGAATGCCAAATGGAAATGAATCACATATCAGTAGATGATGTCTGAACTGCATGTTCTACCTGCTTAGTTAAGCAGCTTTATTTTAAAGCAAATAGTAGTATAACTAATAATGTATGAAAGATGTAACTAATATATGACTTTGCTGTCCCTTTTTCTTTTCTCTTTTTTGGAAGGCCTCATTATCATTCTTTGTTGCCTCAAACTCACACAGTTATCGGAATCACTGTAAATTCAGCCTGTGATGGCTTGCTGTTGAGTAACGGGGTTTTTTTACATGTTTTTCTTTGTTTCAAGCTACATTTGTTACACTGGAATCCCAAATACAGTAATTACCTTGATGCTAGGAGAAGAACTGATGGGATAGCTGTTTTGGCCATATTTTTGCAAGTAAGTGGAACCATGCAACCCTTCTTTGCACTGATGCTATGGAGTTTCTATTCTTAGAGAGCTAAAAAAAAGCAAACCCCTCTGAGTATATTTTCTAGGGATCCTACCACATTGAAGGGGGGTTGGCTTTCAGTAATGTATCCTCTTCAAGTTATAGAGCATGAGTCATATTATGTCAAGTGGTATCCAGTGCTCCACACACTTGTGCCTGCAGCTATTGTGTCGCTATGTGGCTCGTGGAATGGGGACACGTGTCAGAAGTGGCCCTCTGACCAACAGCAGTCAGCTGTCTTTTTTGCTGACTGGGGACGGATTTCAAGGGCATGTATCTCTTCTAGGTTCTTCATGAACTTTCTCTCAAACAAAACTATCTCACAGGCAATGCATAGTACTCATCTTTTTTTATAAATCCTTTTGGGGGCATGCAGCCTTAGCCTGAAATATTAGCTGTTGCCCTCTCCTGTTTAATTCATATTCAGTAGAGATAGAAAGCTGGATGTCTTTTTTGAGATCAGCAATTGCAAACAATATATCTGACCATGAAATCTTTGTTGTGAAATTATCTGTTATGCTAACATTTCTGTACTGATACAATTTCCCCCTTTGTATCATAATACCTGTTGGGGTACTGACAGAGGTAACAGACAGAAGACATAGTTTACCAAACTGGTAGGGGTGATAGTTTGGGTTAATGCATTATAATTTTATAGTTTATATATGTTTAGATGCTCATAGAAGAATAGGAGGAAGAAGAAAGCTGGTCAAGCAGAACTCCTTGCTTAGCTCATGCTTTCTTCTTTACAGGTAGGGGAAACTCCCAAACCAGAGATGAAGAGAATTCTTGAAGAAATAAATGCTATCAAAACAAAGGTAATGATGTTGGGCTTTTCATTATAGGAAGACTGCTCAAAGTCTCAGGACAAAAAAAAAAAGTAAAAAATCACAACATCTGACTTCCTAGTTCTCAAATTCTGCTCTGTAACATTTCCAGAATGTATTTGGGAATAAAACCATGCATAGCTTTTCATTAACATGACAAGACCTTTCTCTTCCATTTACATATGAGCCTTCTTTAACTTTAGCGGGGCTTAGGAGTTTGGGAAAATGAGTCATTTCCCCAGTCTTCACTCACCTAAAAACTAGGCATGAACCATGGAACCTTATTGCCTCAGTGGGCAGTGCCAAATAAAAGGCATCTTTGGAAATCGGTCCATTTGGTCTTAATATATAGGCTGCCTAATGGATCTCTGCAAATGCCACTGAGTAGACATTTGTGTCTTAGGATTATGTGGTAAATCTCACATTTCATAGGCTGTCTTGCTTGTTATTAGCACAAATACTATGAAAGTAGTACCTGTCTCACTTTGTTATATGGTGACTTAATCCAATATTCAATAGATGGAAAGAATTTCCATATGGAGGCCAGAAGGAGGAGTATTTCTGCACAGAAATTAGTGAAACATGAGTTAGCTCTGGTACAAGAAGTAGCATCATGGAGTTTTATGTTTTGTCATGCTTCTCTGGGCCCATCTCTGAGGGTCATTCAGTCCACTTCTCTTCACACTGCACTGTTGTATCTCGTGTAGATCTGTGCTTACTTAGTTCATCTGAGTCACTTTCTGTTTCTTAGCTGCAAACTAATCTTGACTAGGTTTGTTGAAGAGTTTTCTGTTTGGTTTTGTTGTGTTTTTGTTTGTATTTTAAAGGGGAAAATGGTTCCTTTTCCAAACTTCGATCCTTCCATTCTTTTCCCTAAATCTCACGACTACTGGACATACCATGGATCTTTCACTACTCCACCTTGTGAAGAGTGTGTTACCTGGATTATTCTTAGAGAGCCTATCATAGTCAGTTCAGACCAGGTAAACTTCCTCCTTCTTTTTACTTACATGCCATAACTTGAATTTATTCTTTTGACAAGGAAAACACTCATTGGATCTGTGAGAAATAACAGGATTAAAAGGAGAGTGAAGAACTAGCCCCCATCCAACACCATGGTAGTTCAAGCCCACTGACATCAGAGAGCATTTTAAAGCAGTAAAAACATACCACAGTGTAGATGGTAAGAGTTTTCTTTCAAAAACACCATTTATCAGAATTCAAATGTAATGGGATTGGTGATTCTGCCTGCCCTGTATTGCAGATGGGAGTGTAAATTGGAATTGTTGATTCACGTGCTTGATACCCATGTTTCTGGAAGGCATACCAGCTAAATTTTCATAAACTGGAGCAACATCAGATAACTCTAATTTATTGTTAATGTCAAAAATTCCTTTGGTCACTTACTGTAAAGAAGTATTTCTTGTTAATTTCCCCTCCTAATTTTGCCCCAGCCCACTTATAGGAATTTAAATGCCCTCTTCAGCAAATTTCAGCCTATAATTCTACTCTTACCTCACAAGCCAGTTTTCTCATCTGAGGTTATTCCTCTAGTCAGCAGACTATAATGATATGATACCACAAATTTTAAGGCTTCAAGATACAAAGCACATCAATATTAATCAAAGGACTGACATATTATGTAGATATTATATTCAGACACATAGCTTTTCATTTTAGGTTTTCAATATGATAATGTGTTTAGTGTATTCATTGATGTGCATGTTATCACAAAAGGAAAATATTGTTTTCTAGTACTTCATGTTTATGTGGCTCTTTTAAGTAATACAGCTCAGGTATGATGAGAACCTTAGCTGGCAATAAATGAAATATGATAATGTATTCGTGTCACTGCTTAATTTTTCAGAGCTTATTGAATTGCTCTGCCTCCTGTTTCCTTGCCCATCTGAAAATTAAAATATGGGGGCTATTTTAAAGGGTACTTGTGTGAAAAATACAAATATGGTCTGACTGGTTTACACAAAATGAATCATCTTAGATGTTTATATTACAGACGATCAGCTACAGATTTTATTAGGAAAAGTGTAGTCATTATTGAGCATCTCTGATTTAAAATGCATTTTTAAAGAAATAACTAATCACATCATTGATCCAGCTTCATGAAAAGACTTTTTGATTACTGTTGTGTTTGGGTCATGGTCTTTTCCTCAGCTGTTCTAAAACTAGTGAGTTTTTTGAAACATACAGACTGGTCTTTAACTATCCCTCCTGTAGCAAAAATGGAGCATTTAAGGTAAAGATGAAATTACTACATAAAGATGAGACATTGGCTTTTAGCCCAAGGTAGCTGCTTTTCAGGCAGAATTGGCAGTGTGTGTGAGTTATTGTCTAGAAATACTTCCCTCATTCCAGAGTGCCTTCACTCTAAACAATGTGTTTCTAAGAGGATGATGTTGCCAATTATTTCTAATCCTAGACAGTGTACTACCATGGAAGCCTCATTAATAGTGATTACTTTAAGTGTGTGTGCATTTGCAGTGGATTTCTTGGACGCTTTTGCAGCCAGATGGTAACTGTATATTAGCCACAAGGGGAAGTGCAGTCACTGCAAATCAATGCTCTGCAGGAAAATAATTCACCAGAAATCCCAGTGAGATACAGTGTGGGTGGCCTAGCTGCTCAGATTACTTTTAATGAAAGAACAGGAATTTAACTGTGGAATAACTCTGTCTAATTGAAGATTAATTTTTTCATCTTTATGTGATTGTAGCCTGAATACATGTTGGTTTTTTGCTGAGTAGAGCAGATCTTCCACAAATAATAAACCTCAGCACTCTTCTCCAATAGTAGTTTATCAGTATTAACAAAACTGATGAACAATTTTCATCTCTTCCCAAACAAATTATTCTTCATCTGAAATCTGAAATTTCAGACTATTAAGGCATCGGATGCATATTATGCTGGTTATAAATATAAGCTCATCACTGTTCAGGCAGACTGAATGGCTGGTTTTTCTGAGCTGTTCAGTGAAGGGTAATGTTGAGATGCCTGAGCTAGCTCAGTCCATAAACTGGAACTAGTTTAATCACAGTGAACCCAGGTTTTACAACTTAGACGGAAATTCTGCTTGTATGGGCCTTGAAGTCTGTACTGAAAAGTAGATAAATCAGCATATTGAAGCTCCTGGTGAACAAAGGTGATGCGTGCCCTGCATGGGGCTGCATTTTCAAGTTTACATGGGAAATGTGTGTGTGCTTTTCACAGAAAGTCATTCAAACAGGGAAGGGTTCAAGTGTCTGAACCACAGCTGATGTGCTTTGGGTCTAGTGTAGTGCATGGTAGCGACAACAAATGAATGTAGGATATCTGTATATGTGCTGCATCCTTCGAAAATCAGAAAGCAGTAGAGAAAGAGTGTTACACAGTTTTCACAAGTATGGGCAGAACTCTTCATATGGCATCTCTCAAAAAAAACCATACCTTGGTATGGCCAAGGAGAGTCAAGCTGCAGACCTTGTTTACAAACCATTTGAAACCTTGACCAGTCTTTATCCAGATTTAAATTGATGTTATTAATGAACTTGTGTCACTGCAGCAAAATATACCCTCTGCTCAGGTCTGCTATGGAAATGAACAATTTGTTTATAATTCAGCTTTAAAACCTTGCAATTCTAAAGGATTCTTAACGGTCAGTCACTAAGGCAGCGTTAGAGTAGGAGAGGTTTATTAGAGCACACGCTACTGTATTCACATTATCTGAGTACTTGCCACAGTTTCTGTGGCTGTACACAGTTCTGTAGACAGTACCTAAATGACACTGTTTTTCACAATCCTGTTCAAGTTGGACCTATTTTTATGTTTTGACTATTCCTTAGACTATTACTGCTACAAAAAAAAACAGAGTACAGTTCTTGTGGTGGTGGGGTGAAGGACATCTTCACAGCTGTGAAGGAGACTTTTTTCTACAGTTGGATCAGCCTCCTTAGTTAAATTGTTGGGCTGTGAATTTGATCCCAAAGGATTTCCATCAGGACACTTCAATTTTTGCTGTTTTGCAGATGGCAAAGCTCCGCAGCCTCTCCAAGAATGCCGAGAATGAACCTGATCACCCCTTGGTTGATAACTGGCGCCCGACCCAGCCGCGGTATTTCAGGATGGTGAGCGCGTCGTTCCTCTAGGACCTGGCTCCTGTTGGGTGGCTATGAGTGAGGCAACCTCTACAACTAAGGGGTGTTTTTGTTTTGTGTCTTTTGCTGCATTTACACACAACTCCAGCTGCAGGTCTGCAGGCTGAAACTTGAGTTGTGGAATGAGAATTTCACTTTCAGAGGATAACATTTATTTAGGCAAATCCTGTTGTTAAAATGGAAGTAAAGAATCTGCTTGGTTCTTCATAACTGCTTTAACATTAGCTTTTGTTAATAGTTCAAAGGAAGAAAGAAGATGCTACTAATAATTACAGGACAATTTCCTATTGTGCACATGTCCCTTGATGCTTGTCTGATTGCATGCTAAAGAAGTTTCAGTCAGGAGAAGTAATTGTTTTCACCATTAAAGACATATTTTTCAATTGTTATTTTCAGCATTATCCATACCCAGCTCTTAGCACACCAGTTAATTCACAAGGCATTATTGGAAATTCTAAACTCTTTTGGTCTTTGATACTCCCATAATATGAAAGGATAGGAAGTTATGTTATAATCATTGATAAAGAGCTAAACTTTTACTTTCTTCAAACAATGGGCAGGTGAAACAGAGGTCTGTTCTGAAAACCGTATTCACCAAGTTATATGTAGTTAAAACTATGGGAAAGCGGAAGAGCTATTTCTGTTTGTGTCACAACTGGTTCCCTTTATTAAAAGACTAATTTCCATATTAATGTTGTAGCAGTCAAGGTGACATAAATTTTGTGAAGTTGGTCTTTGTATCCTTCACATATATTTTCTTCATGTATGCAAATGGTTTTCCTGTGGTGTTGAAATGGTGTTCAAATAAGAAGAATCCTTAGTCTTTTTAATTTTTTTTTGAGATGAATTCTACTTTCATGTACAAGTGTAATCAATCCTGCTGTCAATGAAATGTGTGTATAAACATCTGAAACCACTGTTGGACTCAATCAAAATGCAATTGACCAATGTGTTCTTGTCTCTTGTTTTGCTATAAAGAACAATGAAACAGGATTGTAAGTCTATAATTGAAATAACACTATTTCTGCATTAAAAAATCCAACAATAATAAATACATTTACTTAAGATTTTTTGTTCTGTAGTTTTTTTACTATTTAGAAACATGTAAAAGTAACAGAATTTTAAATAAAGACTTGTCAATGTCCCCTGTATTATATCTTTATGGAAACTGATGATGCATAGTATCTTTTTCGGATGTTTGTTTGAACTACAAGAGTACTGATTTCCCTTGACATCTTAAATAGCTACATCCTATTCTTTTAGTGAGATCATATCTATTCTGAGAATGGCTTTCTTGCAAAATCATACGAATCAATTTCACAAGTTGATTGCAGAGTGGAAAAGTTCAGTCTGTATCCAAACCCACTAAACTGAAAGGTAATTTACATTGAGCTCAGGAAATGCAAAGCAGGTGCTGCTATGGCAGTGGCTTGATTCTTGGCTGCCATGTTCTAGGGCAGGAGGATGTTGCTGAGCTTGGTGAGGGGAGAAGGGTTATGTTCCTTCATTACAAAAAGGAAAATTGAAGCAAAAATTGATTTTCCAAAATTCTTAGTTTGCTGTGAGTTATGAGGCAAGTTGAAGGGAGCTGTCTGGGTGCCATAAATGAAGTTGAGGTCAGCCTCATCCTCCAGACCTGTGTTTATTAACTTGGATACTTAAAAGTTGAAGTAATCTCTCTAAAGAAAGTGTCATTTGACTCTTTCATGCAGTTGTTTTCATATTTTCTGTATCTATAATTAGTAAAAAGTAGACTAAATTAGACCCAAGAGAGTTGCAGGTAGGAGGAAGTATGTGAAAAAGTGTTTTGGCATTGTTTTAGACAACCTGTGCTGATGTTCAGGGACTGTTGGAAGTAATGACGATAGATCGAGAAAACAATGGTTCAGCAGGCACCAGGGGAAAAAATGGAAAGTGTAGGAGTAGAAGGAAAATAAAAAGCCAAAGAATGGGGGTGGGGGAGCTTCAGAGACCTTGTGAGTCTGTAAGCTGAATATACGAGGAGATTAGGGAGAGTTTTGAAAGCAGCTGCAGGAAATGTGGGGTGCTGTGAGTCAGCGTTTAGAATGTGCTCGTGTATCATGCAATTTTGTGCTCTCTGGCTGTGTTCATTGTTATTCTGCAGAGGCTATCCCGTGCTTTGCAACCTTCCCCAAGTACAAGAAAAATTAATCACTGGTACAGCTGAATTCAGATCATGTAGTAATTACATCTGTTGTACCTCACTTCTACCTGCACATTCCTACTATGTAAAGTAACTGCACTGCAGGAGCTGGGAGCACTGGGGTCAGACCTACCTGATAAAATGGAAACACATCCAATCTTCATCTTGGTGGGGTAGAACACAGTGAATTACTACTGTATTTGACTTTCATACGATGTATAGCTGACTACACTTGGTGACATCAGTGCTAATTAGGAACAGACCCTCTGAAACAGAAATGCAGACATGAGACATGCAGCCACACTGCACAGCTCGTTGGCAGCCCCTTCTCCAAGTTACATTTCATCTGCTGCAGAGGTCAGAAATGACATGGCTGTGCTTTGTGGTGCTGTGAGTCTTCCTGAAACTTAAAACATTTTAATGGTATGGCTGTACCTGCATCCATGTCACTGGCAGTCTTGAACATGGGCAAGAAGGTGCTGTGGAATGAAATGACAGCTGCAATAGCACCAGAGATATGACTAAGCTCTTCAACAATCAACTTTAGACAAGAACTCCCCTTCTAAACTTCATCAAACAAAAAGATCCATGGTAAACATGTGGGAAGTCCATCTTGCTTTGTTTCTCATTGGGAACTCTTCTCTTGCCCCAACATCAGAGGATTTATCCTATCTGTAGCTGGGCAGGAAGTGATCAACCTGCAGTCTCATTTTCTGGAGCTCTCTGAGGCAGGCAAGAGGAAGTAGATAAAGATATCAATCTAAAATTTTATTTAAAATTGACATAGGTTTTAGAGTTGAAGAAGAGTCGAAATTCAGGTGATGGCTACTTCTGAAGAATTTAGACTCATCAAATCTTTAGATCATGACTAAATTTAATCAAATCTGATTTATTTTATATCCCAATTTCTGTCTATTCTCTATCTCATTAGAGTAATCTATACAAAAATTACTAGATCTTTAGACCCTTCCTTTTATAATAAGTAAGACAGTATTTTGCAAACTATTTGCATGGATGTTAATACTGTGAGAAGAATTCTGAATTATTCTGCTCACGTTTCATATTTGGGGTCACAAATGATTATTGGAACAGATGCTCTGTGCTATTGCCTGGCTGTGTGGCAGCTCACTGGAGCCGAACTCCAGTGTGTCAGCTGGGGAAGGCCACCCCTCCAGAAGGGCCCACAACAAATCCCTAGTCATGGTCATCAGAACGGATCATACCTCTAACGGAACACTCTGAAGTTTGGCTTGTCGTGGAAAATGTGTCATTCCCTCGCCTCAAAGCCTTTTTGCCACTGATTCTACAGCTTACTGTCTGCCTGTGAATATGTATGTGTGTATCAATATATACACAAAACATATGTGCTATATAAGTACACATTCTGCTGCTGATTTTGGTTAATGTGGGATAGCATTTTGATTGAAACTACATCTAATTTCAGACTCATAGGAGAAAAAGCATCCTTCTAGAGAAGTTAATGTGCTTTTACCAAACCTGTCTCTGGCTGGCTGCCTGCCACTCCTATCTGTCTTCCAGAATACAGTAGCTGAGGAAAGAGCTCCCTTTCCCTCCTTTCCCAAGAAGAAAAGAACTCCTCAGTTTGGAGCAGCTATGCTTTTTTCTGAGATCACTGGGGCCACTAATGGCCTTCTTTTGCTTGAAAATGCTTGCTTGAAAATCAAAGAGCACACTTGCTGATCAGAGACTAGAGCTGGCACCTGGATTCCCAGTTTCAGGTAACAGGTCAAGAGAAAGAACTCTGTGAAGCACCTTGAAAGTCAAAACAAGTTATGTGTGTTTATTGTGACAAAAAAAGACAGGATTCATAGAGGTGGTGACACAATCCAAAGGACAGAACAAGAAAATGACTTAGCCAACAGTGGAAAGGTTGTGTTTGCTGGTGCTGGAAGAAAGGACATGGCTGGTTGGAATAACAGACTTTGCACAGAGTATTTTCTAAACACCAATGTTGTTGCTGAATAGTGTTTGGCTCTTTGCTCCATTTAATTTCAGAACTGCTGTTCTGACTTGGTTGTTTTTTGATTTTTTCAATTTGAGCTTCTCTTGTAGCAGTTCCAACCTATCATTTGATTAGATTTTATTATCCTCTAGAACTAAATCTTACCACACCTTCAAACCACACTTCTTAGGATGTTACTACTTGACATTACTGTACAGAATCATATTTTTAGGCATCATTTTCTCTTCAAGGCAGAAATCCTTACTATTCCTTTATTTACTTTTCCACTGCTTTCTTCTCTATTCCCACACAAATGACATGTAGGAGGGACATTCAAAATCCTAAGTTCATTTAGCCAGTTGTGCAAGTACCTCTAAATTATTTCTTTCTTCTCATTCAAATGCTGAGAAGGACATAGAAATACTGTCAGTTGAGAAGGAGCTACTTGCTTTAGTGACTGAATCTGGACCTGGGATACTGGGAGGCAAGTCAGTTACTTAATTGAAAGTTCACGAACCTTTCAATGGTGGTCCTGTTCCTCCTGCTTGAAACGCTCTGACCTTTGCTATCATGTTTCTTCTGCAAGGTGCCTTATTAGAAAAGTTACTGCTTTAAATCCTTGATGGATTAAATGAAACAAGCAAAGTACTGCCAGTAGATATGAACTCTTGACATATATAATTTGCACTTAAATTGACTGGTTTGGTTCACTCTGCTAATGGTAACTCCTGCAGTAAGTTGACATGCAGGCTGGTACTCTCAAGTGTCTTTATTAAAAGTGGGTAAAATATGTTGCAGTTCCAAAGTAATTTATAAGATTCAGAAAGAGTAGCTGAAGAGATACTTGCACAGATAGCCTGGGAGAAAAATTGCAGGTACCTGTGCATACAGTTTAAAGTGTCATTACTTTATTTTACCCATTTAATGATAAAGGCAAAAGCAGAGACAGACAAACTGATAAACACTCAGTCAGTGCTGCTGCCCATGGTGACCAACAAGCCCTTTTACACTTTGTACTGCTTAGGTACTGATTAGCTTTTTGTACATCTCCAATGAAAGCTAACACTATTGGGCCATTTGTAAGTAATTAATTTTGCAGTGAATCAGGGGAAGATTCGTGACACACAAATTTCAGAAGCCTCTGTGACCTGTGAGAATTGTCAGTGGGAATGACTGCTCTGTCCTGTCTTTGAAATGGCTGTGCAGCAAACCCAAGGAAGGTCGTAGCCCTTCCCCAGAGGGGGCCTGGATGGCTCTCCTCCCATCTTCTTGACTAATCCATGCAACCTGCAGGAGAGAAAAACTTTGAGACAATTTCTTACTCTATCAAACTTGGCCAATTGATTCAAACATGGAAGGGCCAACTGCCAGACACATGCACATATGAATATGCAAAAGAACATTTTGTTTTGGTAAGCAAAACAACTTGACTTGTCCCTTAGAAATCAAAATTCTTAGCCTTTATAAAACAGAAACATATGAGCCAGCCCACCTGAAATTTCAAGATTGCAAAAATATTTCTATCTCTCATAAGATGATAAACACACCATTTCTCTGGGCTTACTGTTTTGCTAAAATTTATGAATAAAAACTGTAATAATATAATTTCTGTAGATATGAGCTGAAGACAAAGCTTGAGATAATGCATTGATGGCAATTAATTGATGGCATATAATAAAGAATTAGCTTGTTTTGCTTAGTGATTGTTGTTTGAAACTGGTAAATTCCTTTTCTTTGTTACTGAGATTTGAAATAATTCTCATTTCCCTCCTGCCTGGTTCTTTTGTAAGGAAATAAAAATAATGACGTTCTTTAGAAGAGTGATAATAGGCATATCTTTCTAGATCAGTGTTTCAGGAGATTACACTTTCCAGTATATATATTTTTTAATAATAAAAATTAACAAAATCTGGGCAAATTCTTAGCCGAAGCGCATACTTCAGCAATATGAAAGAGAAAGTGTGATTGAAATTATTAATTTTTTGTGAAGGTCACCTTTTTTTACTGTTTCATTTAAAAAATTATATTTGCATCTGCACAAGGCCATTAAGAAAGAGGAATGAATATCAGTAGCTACACTCTTCCCTACTACAAGCACTTCCAGGCTGCTATTTGACCCTCCAATCTGGCTGACCAGTTCTTTTATAGCTTTTTACTCATGACATTGGTGTGGGAGTTTTCTGAGGCCAGAGCCCAATGTGTATGAGCAGCTGTTCTTCCAGGGATCACCGATGATCTTTGTGTGAAAAAAGGTGATTCACTAGAAGATTAAGTGTGTATTTGCCTTACATACAAGTCACATAACTGACATACATCCCTTTGGTTATTCTGGCAGACGTAGGAAGAGATGTAGATGAGTTTCACCTCAGATACTTCAGTGCCTCCCCAGTGTCTTGCTCTGTCCAGCCAGGCCAGGATGAGTTTCCCACCGTGTTTTTATGGAGTGTAACATAGACCTGAAGCTAACACTGGTACCAGTCTTGCCTTGCAGAAGTACTCACTCAATGAGTGGAGCCCAATGACTCAAGCTGAGGTACTTCATGGGCTTTGGCAGGTTCTTTCTTTTCATCCTTACACTGGAATACAGAAACTAGTTCTAGGAGAAGGCATGTAGAGTCCTGCCAGTGCTTGGCCCAAGCAATGACTTTTGATAAGCAGTCACTGAGCACAAAGAATGCAGCACCTCTGGGGACTGGGAGATGGGTGTCATATCCGTGTGAAAATCCCAGCTGTCCTGGTAAGGGAGTTGAGCATCCTTTTTTCTCTCTCTCTCTGTCTCTCTCTCTAGACCCCTGAATACTTCAAATTTTTCTTCAGGTACTCACCAGCTTCAACTCTCAGAGGACAAAGAATCTCCAGGGCCTAGTTAGTAGCATATGAACCTTGGCTGGAAAAAGTCTTGTGTCTGAGCACTCTGTGGGTGGACACCTGCAAGGTCTCACACATGCACAGTGTCCCAGCAAGACATTTTAAAAAACAGTGGCAAAAACTGCTTTAGAGAAGGTTTTGTTCTGCACTTTGTATTGGTTTTACTTGAAAAAAAAGCTTACTATGTGGCTTCTTCTTGGGTCTATCAAGAAATACAGCAAAATTCTAAGCCTAAGATATGGTTATGAATTTGCATGCCGTCGAAACATTATGTGCCAGGGTAGCTGTCAGTCCAGATATGAATGCTTCTCTGTTTGCCTCACAGAATTCTTTTTATTTAAATTTTGTACATCTGCAGCTATATTTGGCTAAAATTTGTTGGCTGTTTAGCTATAAACAGCAAATATATGTGAAGAAAATTTACCTATTATGTTATCATCTGATAGCAAACAATCTCTCCTCACCTACTAGAATTGCATTTGTATTTTTTCAAGGTATTAAAAGCTTTTAGTTAATGGATTATATGTTCTATATATCTAGGCAAGGTGTGAATTTAAAATTTTTTGCTTCATGAATGAAGTTGAGATATTAGCACCAATTGTTTGTGTACAACCCTGTCTTCTGAGCACAGTCCCACTGAAACTCTTTTAGCAAAAAAGCTGGGTTTCTATGGCTTCTAGGAGTGCTCTCCAGCTCCACTCTCCAGTGGTGAGCTCTGAATGTGCAATGAATTTCAAGCATCTCCACGCTGTGATCATTTGTTGAAAATGGTTTCTCCGTAACAATAATACAAACAGTGGACATTTTCACCTCTTGAAATACTGGGGTTTAGCTTTTCTGTTCTTCGTTTCTTCAGGGGTGCACTACATTGAGAGGTTTTCCACAGCAAGTAAGGAATGTGGATTCACTTTCTTGTTACCAGCTAGGCCAGAACTGTCTCAGATCTGATATATTACAGCCTTCTGCATTCAAAAAAAATGTAGGGAAGACAGGAATTGGTGTCCTTTTCTGGGAAAGGTTGCTTTTACATTTGTATATAAATTCTATGTATCTCCTAACAGATCTTTCACTGAAGATCATCAGCTACACTCCTTCTGATAAAAATATGGATACTGGCAAATTATAGAAATAAATTTAAATTTCTGATAATTTCCTAAGTTTTGAAAAGGTTATTCTCTATTAGTCTCAGTAAGTAGCATGGTCTTAAGCCTGCTCTGACAAATCAGTTGGTTTTAAGGATTGTGAAGAAATTATAGCCTTGCTTGCACTACTAGCTTTGAGGTTTCATCCTAGTCTTTGCATCCCTCATTTCCAATTTTCTTTTTTTTTGAGCTATTCCAGTGTGACTCCGTATTCTCTTCACACTTCAAGGGAATTTCCATATCTGTCAAACTTAAATTTTGCCTTGGGAAACTCACCAATCTTCTGGAATTTCACAGTGAGTCTGGAGTTGATAAATAAGCTTAGGTCAAACTTTCAATCCTGGATTACTCGAAGCAGGCTGTGCCAGAGCACATTTGTGCAGACAGATCAGATCAGCTTTTCATTCTTGACTGGAGCCTTGAGTTTCAGTAAGCACATCATTCAAGTGAGTTCATAGGAAAGCACAGCAATAATCACCTAAGGGAAGAGAGTATGCACTGTGCACGAGCCCTACATGCCATTGTTCTAAAGGAAGCAATTACAACTGGAGTGCAACCCCTTTTTATAGAAAGGTTGGGGGTCAATGACCCCCATGAAAGACAATGAGACTGAATAAATGTTTAACTGTAATTTGGGTCTTTAGGAGGGTTACCTGGTACTGACATGTACAGTGATTTATATAGTGCATGGCATAACAAAGCCCAGACATAAATTTTTGTCTCAGACACTTATCAACATAGCAATGAGAGATCATGTTATTGCCAGCAGAATTGCCACATTGGGATGGCAACATTTATCACCTCAGTTCATGTGGGTCACATGGATTGCAATTTAAAAAGTGAATACAAACATATATATAAACACAAACATGTATATTAAAGCACATAGGTAGTCTCACTGAAATCCATGATTTTTAAAGGATAAGCCTCTAGTATCTTTTATAATAATTTTATTTATTTGTTTAAGGTCACAGCAAACTATTGAGCAACAGTTACACCTGCCTTTCCTTCTAATTTATAGATCCTGTATCCTGAGAGAGAAGAAGAGATGGAGGGAAGCAAGGAGATTCAACCTCAGATAATTATAACAACATGTAAGCTGAAGGATTGAATTCCCTTGGATGATTTTCAAGGACCTGGTGTAGCGGGATCAGAAAACAGAGTATGAAAGAGTAATGGTGTTAATTTCCCTGTTACGTTCAAAACTGATAAGGAAAATCCAGCAGAGAAACAGAACAGATTCAGCTCTCTGAGATGGCTGGAAGGACAATTGTGCAGATGGGATCCAGTGTTTCTTCTTTACACATGGAGACAGAGGGAAACTCTGGGTTTACCAGGTTCCTTAGCTGTTAGTCTGAAATCTGTTGCTTGGCAGCTCCCTTTTTATGCGCACAGCTCTGTTGTTGCACCACTTTGAGCCCTCATCATTACCAGCCCCAGGACCAAACACTTCAGGTACTGAGATATTCCCCCCCTTATAGTTTCTTTGCCTATCACAGCCCTGATATTCCTGCCACACATGGCAGAAATCTCACTACAGGTCAGGTTAAAAAAAAAATAATAAAAGTATTCAGATTGTGATTATTCTTCAAGCATTTTATCTAGGATGAGGCAGCTAGCTTGAGTTGACCATTAATTACTCACATCTGTTTCTGCAATAGGTGGGTCTACCATAGGTCTCTAACACTTGGATCCAGGAGGCAACTTTCATGCCTGCTTGCCTCCAGTATTTTGGTTGAGTTTATGCCATCTCCCATTTCTCTGACACAAAATTATTGTATCTCAAAACAGAAAATTCCATCTGCTAAATGGGAAACAGAATTGTAAGGTAATGTCAAGAATATTGATCCAGTCCATACTCAGGGAGGGAACTGCCATTCAAAAAGTACTGTTGCAGACCTAGAGAGATCCAAATAGGCTGTATGTGTCTCTCAGAATCCTTTGCACTAAAAGTTACTAGCAACAGAGGAAAAGCAGTTGGTATTGCCATGCATGAGTCCCATTCAAGTAGCCCATTGAGACCTTCGTTGAACCAGGGCCAGACAGGTTCATGGAGTGACTCTCACTGACTTCAGGAAAATCTGAATCAAGCTTGAGGGCTGTGCACAACTTCCCTGATGATCACTGCTTTCCATAGAGCTGTCTGGAGGAGGCAAGCAGACTGGTACAGGACAACATCAGGCTGTCCAAGGAATGTCACTGCAAAATCTTAGACACTGCACTTCAAATAGTCAGCTCCCCAATGGAATACAGATCCCACTCTGTGATAGCCTCTTGTGGTGACTCACTTGTAGCAACTGCTCATTAGTTTGTCCTAATATTTTCCATTTTCTGCACCCCCGATTTCAACAGCTCTTCCCACTTGCACACATTGTCCCAGGCACATTCCCACAGAGACAGGCATGAGGCTGCTGTAAGCTGGCAAAGCTGGTGGTGAGGAGAAAGTGCCATGACCATGTGTCAGAGTGGAACAGCCCCTGGCAGGCAGGGGTGTCTGGCACAGAGGGGCAAGATGCCAGGAGTGGGCAACACATGGAGACTGTCTGGGATGTCAGCAGTGCACTGGGTGGGGCATCAGGGAAAAATCTACGGTTGCAGGGGTAGTATCCCCCCAATAAATCTGTTTTTCAAAAAGCAAAACCCCTAAACAATTCATCACAGAACTAGAGAAAGACTCCATAGGAGTCAAATTAAGGAGCTCAAACCAAACTAGTAACTAGTGGAGATCAACTGGGAAAAACACGCTTCTGCAAACACAAAAGGAAGGAGAAATCTGACAATTAAATTTATTCTGGCGATTCAGGAAACCTACCTAGTGTCTAACATCTAAAATATTTAAAAACTTAAGAGATTTCAGATAAAACAGCAAAATGCAATCAGTGAAATTTTCTTGTCAAAATATCAAAGTTGTTTTTTAATAAATTCCTTGACACTGCAGCATTTTTATGATCCTTTCAGTGGCTTAGTAGCTACACTTGTTTTTTTTTCTTCTAGTGCATATCTGGGAAGAGATGAGGAAAACTGTATTTTTGCCACAGCGCTCACAAGGTTTTAAATATTGTCATCACAAGTCAAAACATATTTTTGTTGTAACTTATCTCACTGAATTTAGAAAGGTATTTCACATATCTTACGTATGTCAGAATGCTCCAATTGAATATCAGATCATGCACTCCCTCCCAGCCCTTCACCTGATCCAGGCTGTGATAGGAGCTTGGTATGAGATGCAGAGGTGTTCCAGAAACCACTCACTGTTTCCAATAGCTTGTCTAAATACCTGGCTACAGGATTGTGAGACAGATTCATAAAGCACTTACTTTTCAGGGACAACAGCTTGCTTAAATGCCTTACTGCTTTTCCGAGGACACTGTTCCAGAATTCATTGTCAGGAGACAGAATCTGAGGATTGAAAGTTTTCAAAGATGCATTAAACAAAAACAAAACAAAACAGCTAGCTAATAAAAAACATTTAGAAGTAAATTCTGGGGGAAAAGTGCTGCGCTGCTACAAGAATCTAGCAATGTCCAAACTGTTTTTAGACAAAAGATCAATGCTGGCCAATTAGAGCATGCTTGATAATTTGGAAAATAAAATTGTTTTGTCATCCTTTACAATGAGTTTCTTATACACAGACAAATGACCTATTCCCTCATACCTGCTCTCATGTCAAGCTGCCAAAGTGCTACAGTAGAAACAGAACAAGTACCACATTTCCTCTTTGCCTGGTTTTAAGAAAAGTACATAAAGAACACCAAATAAATCTTTATTATGTTACTTTTCTTAAATAGGATTAGTAAAAAAATAGTTTAGCACATGAAAAATCATTCTTCCATCATAAATTAGTTTGCAGGCCCTGATAGAGACTGGAGAAATTCCTATTATCTTATGGAAAGCTTTCTTCATTAGTATTCTTAGTATAAATAGTAATTCTTAATTTTCATCTCTTTTTTAACGTTGAAAAATGATCATGACGTGAGTCATACTATCTTTGGTAGGGCATTATTAACCTGGAACTTTGGGACGCTGCAGTTCAGTCATTGAGCCATCTCTCACCTCTCCATGGAGTTGATGATCCAGCAGCTAAGCCTCCTGCCAGGGCTGGGATGCTTTCTGCACCCCCTGCACCCCCAGTACAAGGCAGAGGACAAGCAGCACAGGCTTCAGTGCTTCACTCATGAAGTGCTGAATGAGGGACTTTTTTTGTTTTGCTCATGGGTGGACCCGAGGCTGGTCTGGGCTGCCCTGGGATGGCAGAAGCTCTCAGCTGCTGTGGCCAGTGGTGCCTTTTATCATTTCATCTGTCTCATGTGAATGAAGTCTGCTGGCAAGAGCTGCAGGTCATGGACACCTCACCTTTCCTCACCTCTGCCAAAAGAGGTGCCTGGTCCACATCATGTCCCTCGTAGCCCAGGAGCCACAGGCCAGCAGGAAATCCAGCCAATAACAATAAATTGGCACCTACAGTGATAAGAGTCACAAAGTACTGATGGAACCATAAATGCAGGAATAAGCATGATCCTTTTGCCCTTTCAATTTTGGTTGCTGATCCCTGAAAGATACTTTCTCTTTTTCTCCTCTTTGTTTCCCAGATTTCTATTCAGTACCCTCTTCACATCTCTTTTATCTTTCTGTTTCTGTGGTTTCCACCTTCCTGGAAAGAAGACTGCAGGCCTTTCAACAGTACTGTTTGATACACAAAGCCATGGTAAGCCTCAATCAGTTGTTATTTTAATAAAAGCTGGTTCATTTTACCCTCTTTCTGCTGATAAACAATTCAGTTCAAGACATGTCAGGGAGTCTGCCATACCTTCTGCAGTGTCCCCAGGCAAAGCAACAGGGACTTAAAAGAAAAATGTAGAAGCTGGCAGGTGGAAAAGACCTCCCTGGACAAGAATTCTGCTTGCCAAACTCCTACTTTAGCTCTTAAAAGCAGATCTCTTGAACTAGTTTGCATTATCATCATTCTGCACAGTCCCCTGTCCCAGAATAGACTTCCTGAAGCTCTGATGAAGCAGGACCTCAGCTCCACGTTTCTGAACAGCACAGCTCTATCAGGACAACGGCACAAAGTGCAGAGGGAAACCTCCCCGAGCCTTACTCTGAACCTCTGCACAGCTGCACACCGACAACCTTGTTCGGTCAGCAAGAATGAAGTCTGTCCTTAACACACACAAGTGCAAAGCAATGTCTCTGCAAAGGACTGACAGTTTTTGGCCTGTTTTTCATTAACATGTCACTCCGACTTCCCAGCCTATACTTGTGTTTCGTTTCTGTTCTGAGGGCACAAGCGTGGGCCGTTCAGCACCTCCTTCCGTCGGTGTAAATGTTCACTTTCTGTCTCTCTTTATGTGACATCAGCGACGACAGACACCCATCTCCTTCTTCTGAAGGGGTCTCACTTCAGAAATATGACCGGACCTTGAAAAGGAGTCACGTGTAGGGTGTGAAGGGAGCCCAGCTCCCGTGCCTAGTGTTTCTGTGAGCCCGTCGGTGCTGCCCAGCTCGCTGCCCCGCTTCCCGCAGCCTGTCCTGCCCTCTAGTGCCGGCCTGCGGCTCCTGTGCCTCCCTCTCCCTCTGAGCCACACTCCCTGGGGCTCTGCGCCGGGACAAGGTGCTGGAAACATCAGGAGGCATCTCAGCAGAGCCCAGGGTGCACTGCTAGGAACCCCTGAAGGGTGCTATGAACCCTGGCCCAGGAGGACTGTGGAGTCTCCACCCTTGCAGACATTCGAGAACCTGAGTGGACGTGGTCCTGGACAACCTGCACCGGCTTGTACTGCTCCAGCAGGGGAACTGGACTACATGATCTGAAGAGATCACATCCAACCTAAATGATTCAGTGTTTGCTAGACTTAAGCATAGCCAAATTTATCAACATCTATTAAAAATAATTTCTATAATTCTATTTTCTTGGAAAAAAATCATATCAGCAGCATTTGTATGTTTGTAGATGCCTTTGACTTCTTGTGCATGCTTGTATATTTTTGAGACACTCCTTTTAGCCTTAGATCTGGTGAAGTATGAGGAAGCTTTTCATGTCTTTTTCTGATTTCATTATTTTCTTTTGATTTATGTACTAAGGACATAACTGAGATCAAGAATTTTAGTGCAGAAACTTATCATTATGCCTTTGGGAACTAGAATAATTTATTAGGGTGTTTGTTTTGAGTCTTTTGTTTGTTGGGGGTTTTTTGGGTTTTGCAGGGGGGGTTGGTTTTTTTCTTTTAAATTCTGGGCTTAATTAATGAGGCGTTTTTATTGTTGATGGTTGCAGTATCCTCCTCATGAGTTACAGCTGAAAGCAGAAGGTAACCCTTCAGCCTCATCTCTCTGAGGCAGGATCAGTACCTTCCAGCTAGGTGAGGGTAATCATTCTTTTTACTTCAGGAAAAAAACAACCAGAACCCCCAGAAGAGATGGATACCACCTGTAGCCCAGACTATTTGGATCTCGTTGAATAGTTATTATATTTTTCCCCTCATATGTCAGAAACTGGGCACATCTGGGGATATGATGACACGTCTGCTGAATCACCAGTGTTTTGGTGAGACACAAACAATTTCCAGTGTTGTCTCTTGAGCATGTCAGTTTGAATTATTTTGAATCTGTATGCAATGTAATAACCCGTGAAACAACCACTATAAAGCTATAAAACTAGACAACATAATATAGCACCAAAGTCAAGTTTGTAATAAGGAATTTTTGTGGTTTACAGCCAAGAAAAGCATTACTCTCAAAAACAGGTCACAAGGTGCTCAGTAAACCTTTATTGCTTCTGTCTCAAAACAAAGTTAAAAAGGCACTCATAAGGAGTGAGTAAACACATACACAAGATGGTTTGTAGCATTATTTGCACTTCTTATCAACAGCAAAATTTATATTCAACTCGTCCTTTCTATCATTTGCTTGCATGTGATCAGAGGCAAAAAATTACCTCATTATCACAGGACACAAGGCCATGTGTTCATTTCAATGAAAAGTGTATTATGGTTGTCTGTGTGCAGCCAGAGCCATACTGAACAAGGGGAAACATTCAGAATCTCATATGGTAGCTCCTTTGATTTTTCTAGTTACTTTATCTTTGCTATCAAATTTTTATAATAACTTTGTGAGACAAAGTGCCTGCTCAGTGTTCATTATCACACCAAGATTAGGATAAGACAAAAGCTTATTCATTTCCGCAATTTAATCGTACCAAGTAATTTTTTTTTAGCTCCGCATCTCCTTTTTCATACTGTAAAGGAACAGAACAAACATTTAATACATTGACTAATCGAGATGTTTAATTCAAACTGTGAGTTATCACCCCAGTCTGCAGAACTGGTGTCTGCTGGAAGTTTTCATTCTTTCTCATAAGAACAGGCACTGGTTTTCAAGTCTAGAT
Organism: Rhipidura dahli; assembly: GCA_013399225.1. NCBI lineage: Eukaryota > Metazoa > Chordata > Aves > Passeriformes > Rhipiduridae > Rhipidura > Rhipidura dahli. The sequence continues at coordinate 109,667 of VXAC01002801.1, read as the reverse complement.
CTGACGTCCTTCTACCACTGGCAAACACTCAGTATAGAAGACCACAAAGGAATCCTTTGTTGTTTCACCTTAATTAATCCTTCTTTTGGAAACATTATTTTCTGCTACCTCAAGTGCTTCCTGCAGATGCTCAGAAAGCAACTTGCATTGTCCTTGCATTGCTGGTGTGATCTCATCATCTTCTAACTACTTCTGAAGCAACAAATTCTGAAAGCCATTTCTAGGCACATTAGGGACAAGAAAATAATCAGGAGTAGTCAGCAGGGCTTCACCAAGGGGAAGTCTTGCTTGACCAACTTGGTGAAGATCTACAATGACATGAGTGACCTGACAGATGAGGGAAGTGCTGCAGATATTGTCTACCTGGACTTCAGTGAGGCCTTTGACAATGTCTCCCACAAGATCCTCATAGAAAAGCTGTTGATACACAGGCTGGATGAGCAGACACTGAGGGGGACCAAAAACTGGCTGAATGGCCAGGTCCAGAGGGTGGTTTTGAGAAGCATGACACCTAGCTGGAAGCCAGTAACTACTGGTGTATCCTGTGAGTCAATACTTCATTCAGTCCCATTTAACATCTTCATTAATGATCTGGATGATGTACCAACAGCAATTCTGCTGGTGCCTCAAAAGTGGGAGGAGAGCCTGAAACACCTGAGGGTCGTGCTGCCATCCAGAGGGACTTTGGCAAGCTGGAGAAATGGGCCAACAGGAATGTCAGGAAGTTCAACAAGGAGAAATATGAAGTGCTGCATCTGGGGAGGAACAACTCTCTGCATCAGTGGATGGGGGCCACTGGAAGTAAGGGATTAATGGCATTTGCAGTATATGCCTTAAAGAAGCACTGGGTGGTGAAATCTGTTGCAGAAAACATCATGGGTACCCATGCACAAGCTGCAAATGGAACAAAGTCTCAGATCTGGCCTTGGTGAGACAGAACCAAAACTGATACTTTTCATCACAATCTTCCATTGCAACCCCCAGAGCAGACCGCCCCCAACCACCAAATTGAGACCTGAGCAAGCAGGGTGGTAAAAACAAAAAACACACATTCTCTCGCCTCTCATGCTAATGAGGTACTGTATAAAGAAACTCAGGGAAATAACTGAGTAGGAGCCCACCAACAAAAACCCAGGACACTGAAGGACCAATGGGATGATTACCTTTGCAGTGTCTGTCTCCTACTCCCTTTCTTTTGCTCTGTTTGTCTTTCACTCTTGTTCCTCTATACAAATAATTTTACAAAATAAAGCTGGTATTTTTGAACCACCATTTGGTCTCACCTGTACCTTAATTTGGGCAGAGGACTTTAACATTGAATCATAACAGCCATTCATCTGAAAATACCTAAAAATACATGCAAGATAGTGTGTTTCAAGGTCTCCCATGCTGTACATTTATAAACAGATGCCAATTTACAAGACTACTTTGCATCGTCTACCTAAGTTAAACCAATGACATACAATTAAAAACCAGGAGCAATTCAGGCACTTTATTAATCCCCGGTTAAGACTAATGGTATATTTAAAACAGATGAAACTTTGTGATTAAAAGTGGCCCAGAGACTCTGGAGACACTCATTTCATGCACAGTGCAGGACCTGCCATGAGCCATATGACACTCATGCCCCTGGCAATTTCATAGGGAGGATTTCTTTTACTGGTCTGCACATGGCAAATACTCTGCTCTTTATCTGGACATTAAACTTGGAAAAATGAAAAATCTTTGACACTTCATAAATATTTCCTTCTGAAAATAAGAGAACAAAGTTTATTTAAAGTGTGACATTCCACACTAGGAGTGTGATATCAGTGGGATGGAAATTCACTGACCATGATCAAAAATAAAAGTTTCTCCACACTTGTTTATGTGCTGATTTGTGCTGCAAAGTTTATTTTTTCTTTTAGTTTAACAGCCTCTAGATTCTTGTGGGTCCCTTCCAATGCAGCCTATTCTGTGCTTCTTGGATTCTGCACAGTCAAACCCATTACCACTGTCTCCTGTTCTGCTTCTCATCTATCATTCATCATTTAGGACAGGCTAAATGTCTGACCCAATGGACCAATTCTAATCACATCTGCCTGAAAATTCATGATTTGTGATAGAATAATTATTGGTCCCAGAAATCGGGATAAAAATACAATGTGAGATCAGCCTTGCTGACGTCCTAGAGAACATGAATCTGTTAGAGAACATCCCTGGAATACACATGCCTTAATGACTCAGTTAAGGCTCACATCTCTGAAACCAAAGATAGAATTGGCAGAACTGTCTTAGCTATATGCTTTCCCCACCCAAAACCAAGACATAAGGAAACAGGAGAAGACAAAAACCCGTGTTTCCAGAAGAGAAGAGGTAAGGCAGATACCTAGCAATTCCTTCACTTCAGTGGTGAACAAAGACAGAAAATTTATGCTACTACAAGGTAGCACATATATCCATGATTACTGACTACAACATTAAAGCAAAATGATGATTTGATCTGCCCTTTGAGCAGCTACAAACAGAGATACCAGTTTATTGTTATGAGAAAACTTAAAATTCTCTAGCTGGTGTGATGGAAACCACAGGTAGCATTTTGCATCTCTCTCAGGATTCTTGCAGTAGCTTTTCCAAGCCTGATTTTCAGAGCAGTCCATGCCTGTTTTACCTACTTGCAGCCACATGTCTGTATCCATGGGTGCGTGCACCTGCTCTTGCCACCAATGCCACACACAGAGGTGGAACTACAAAGCCAGCCTGAAAGTTGTATTACTGTGTGGCACTGACCCACCAGCTGGTGTGAAGTCATTATTCCCAGAGCACCTGTTGCATGGTCCTAAAAATCTGCCCCAGTGTCCCTGCCCTACAAAGAGAAGGGCATTGTTTTACTCTCTAAGGAAAAGTCTTAAGCACTTAAAATCTTACTAGAATGTCTGCTACTAAAAATCAGCCAGGGCCTGGCATTAGGTTTTAAGTCCGCTGAGGGCAAGGGCCATGTATTTATTGTATGTGTCTGCAGTACCTAAGTACCTACTGTTGCTGGGTAATGTCTCATGTGTGGTTGCCACCACACATGTAGGTGAGTTTATGAGTGATAAATAATTACCTCTGAAATAATGAAACCCCAAATCAATGTGACACTGCCAGAGTAATTAAATATCCATCAAAGTGGTCATTTTCCTCTCTGTATCAGGCCAAATGTTCTTCTGCACAGATCTGCCCAGCTATCAGATGAATAATCCATTCCTCTTTCGAACCTAGTGAGGATAATACTGAAAAAAAGAACCAGAATCCCAGCTGAGATCAAAAACATGCTCCAAAAAATTGGACCAGTGAGTCAGCATTTATCTTTTATATGCCAAATTAATTTCATACTAAAACAAATATACTCAGGTGGGCAAACTAACAGTATCTTGGCATTTTTGTCCCTGAGTGACTCAGGAATGACCCTGCTTTTGTCTGAGGCACAGATAAATCTGTAGCTGATGCTCTGCAACGTAGATAGCTGAGTCAGAAATAAGGATCTGTATTTTGCAGCCACGAGCTGATGAGATCACACCAGCATGCAAGGACAAGTTTCAAAATATCAAGTAACTTTAGTACCACGAATAAGAAACTGAGAAATGCCTTGCAGGCAGCTCTACATTCAGATGAGCTGGTCAATACGAGTATTTAAGCACAGCTGTGCAAAAGCTTGTGTTAACTTTAGCCTAAGACTTTGGTTCACATCGTATCTGTACTCAAGTGATATCATTGCCATCCATTTTTTACAAAAAACAAGCAGACATATTTGTATGGCATACTAATGTGAGCAAAAATGTCAGCCTTAGCTTAGTTGTACAGTACCCATTAATTATCATGAAACATAAGGAGTTTTAAAAATTATCATATAAAACCACACAAAATGATTTTTCACTGAAAGAAATGGAAGTTTACATTCCCACTATACTAGACAGACTACTTAAATTTTGAGCACTTGTGTAGCACTTACGAAAAAGGATTATCTGAACAGAAAAGCAATTGCCAGAAGTTGAATTTATCAAAGTGTCAGCAATTTTATTATCCCTACAGTGTCTCTATTATAGACAGAGAGACTGCCCTTTAGGATTGACCTAAGATGCTGTGTGTCAGACACTGGGCTTTTAGTAGTGAGGAGAGATAATTTCATTTGACAGCAGTTGGGTTGCTGGATTCGTGCTCCCCCCTTCACTTGCCATTGACTGCAACTCTTTCAGTGCAACCATTCTTAACTCAGAATCTCTGCTTTTAGTGTCAATCTCACCAGGAGGGGATGGGGGAAGAGAGCAGCTTAAGTGGGGTTTAAATTTCCAGCTGTATTTTAAACCAGCACTGCCATGCAGAATAATAATTTTCTTCTTGACAATTATTGCTTTACCCAAAACCAGTGAATATGCTACTTCCTTGAGTGTAAAACCCATGTTACAAATAACCTTCCAAGTCTGGTCTAGAAGTTATCTTCCCTCCTCTCCCCCTGCAAAACACAGAGCATGTATTTGGAACATCAAGAATGGGATTAAACCAAAGGCAATTCAAAACTGTTCATTTAATTCTTGTCAGAAAAAATATAAATTAGCAGTTGCTCATTGCATTTTGGCAGGTTTTTGTTTTGCTGGTTTGTTTTTTTTTTTTTTTAATTGTAGGATTTTACCATTTAATAATGATGAGCTGGCATACCTCCCCCATATAATGGGATTCAGGGTTCATTCTTATATTTAGCTGTGTGCATGGTGGAACACCTTCAATCACATGGCTATACTAGGCACCTCGGTACTGGGTACACATAAAATAAATACACAGTTCTTGCCCTCAAAGGACATACTACCGGGCCCTGGATGCTTTTTAGTAGCAGACATTCTAGTAAGTTTTTAAGTGCTCAGGACTTCACCTTAGAGAATAAAATTATGCTTTCCCTGTTGTAGGGATATGTAGAATAGTTGCCTGTAGCTGATGAAACTGAGAGAATAGGAAAAAAGTAGGGGTGTACTAGAGGTAGGTAAGCTTAACAAGTATAAATGTTTTCAGCAGCATTCAACAAAAAGAGGTATGAAAATATATTTTTGGTCATGGTCAGCAAATTTCCAGCTCTTTGATATCTCACTTTTAGTGTGAAAGGTCACATTTTAAATAAACTTTGCTCTCCTGTTTTCAGAAAAAGATACTTATGAAGTGTGTTGTGGTTGGACTTGGTGATCCTTGTGGTCTTTTCACACCTCAGTGATTTTTCGACTCTATCTGCATCTTTCTGAACAAGATTGCAGAATCAGAGAATTGTTGTGATTGGAAGGGACCTCTGGAGGTCCATCTAGTCCTACCCCTCTGACAAGACAGGGTCACCTAGAGCAGTCTACACGGGAGCACATCTATGTGGATTTTGGATGTCTCCAGAGACAAAGACTCCACGATCTCCCTGGGCAGCTTGTTGCAGTGCTCTGCCACCCTCTGCATGCAGACCAGGGGATGGAGTGTGTTTGAAGAAGAGTTATTGCAGCCGGTGTGTGCACAGGGATTGGGTGCAAGGGCCTGGTGTTTATTCAGCTTCTCTCAGGAAGCCTGACCAACACAGGTGGACAGGACAGCTTTGAGCAAGTCCTTTGATTTGTGAAGTCGTTCATGACAGTTAAGTTCTACTTCTTTTATGTGCTTGACGATTTGAGTTTTGGAACAGGCCTTGCAGTTCCTAACGTGGGCACCGGTGAGAGGCTGAACTTGCTGCAGACTGAGCTCACAGCAGTCACCCACGAATGGGCGCTGGGCAGCCCGCACTTTCCACAGAACGAGACGAAGCTGGGGGACGTTTCCTGTCGCGTCCCGTTTGTGCCGATGAATGCTCAGTGCCAGCATCCCGAGAGGAGCCCGGCCGGGACGAGTCCCCACCGCCGGGC